>PVJI01019072.1:0-31993 GCA_004026765.1 Micronycteris hirsuta
TGGGTCTCTCTTTATGGCCCTTTTTTTGAAGTTTATTTTGTCTGATATGAGTATTGCTACCCCGGCTCTTTTTTCTTGTCCGTTTGCTTGGAAAACTTGTTTCCAGCCCTTCACTTTCAGTCCATGTAGGTCTTTTGTCCTGAGGTGGGTCTCTTGTAGGCAGCATATGTGTGGGTCATGCTTTTTTATCCATTCCGCTATTCTATGTCTTTTGATTGGAGCATGTAATGCATTTATGTTTAAGGTTATTATTATTTTTTTAAAGATTTTATTTATTTATTTTCAGAGAGAGAAGGGAAGGAGAAAGAGCAATGTATGGTTGCCTCTCACATGGCCCTCACTGGAGACCTGGCCCGCAACCCAGGAATGTGCCCCGACTGGGAATCGAACCGGGACCCTCTGGTTCTCAACCGCGCTCAATCCACTGAGCTACGCCAACCAGGCTGTTTAAGGTTATTGTTGATAGGTACTTATTCATTGCCATTTTTTTGGTACTGTGTTCCTCTCTCTCTCTCTTTTCCTTCCTTTCCTTAAAGCAGTCCCATTAGCATCTCTTGCAGAGCTGGTTTGGTGGAAGTGTATTCTTTTCAACTTCTTTTGTCTGGGAAGCTTCTTATTTGGCCATCTATCTTGATTGAGACCCTTGCTGGGTACAGTAGTCTTGGTTGCAGGCCTCTGGTTCTCATTACTTGGAATATTTCTTGCCATTCTCTTCTGGCTTGGAGCGTTTCCATTGAGAAGTCAGCTGCTAACCTTATTGGGGCTCCCTTGTATGTTACTTCCTGTATCTGCCTCTCTGACTTTAAGAGTCTCTCTTTGTCTTGGAATTTTGCCATTTTAATGATGATATGTCTTGAAGTGGGCCTGTTAGGGTTCCTTTTGATTGGGACTCTCTATGTTTCCTGGATTTGTGTGACTTTTTCTCTCATCAGATTAGGGAAGTTTTCCATCATTACTTTTTCAAACAGGTTTTCCATCCCTTGGTCCTCTTCTTCTCCTTCTGGTATCCCTATTATACGAATATTATTACATTTCATGTTGTCCTGCATTTTCCTTAATACCTCTTCATTCTTTCTGAGTCTCTTTTCCTGTTCTTGCTCTTTTTGGGTGTTTTTTTCTACCTCGTTTTCCAGCTCGCTGATCCGATCCTCTGCTTCATCAAGCCTGCTTTTGATTCCTTCTATTGTGTTCTTCAGTTCAGATATTGTATTCTTCATTTCCTCTTGGCCCTTTTGGATAGTTTCTATTTCCATTTTCATGTTGACATATTTTGCAGTAAATTCATTATAGTTTTCCTGTAGTTTCTGGTAATTTTCTGTTAGCTCATCAAGCTTTTGAGCTTTCTGATAACCGATGGTTTGAACTCAATATCTGATAGTTGGCTTGCCTCTGTTTCATTTATCATTCTTTCTGGGGCTTCCTCCTTTCCTTTCATTTGGGGATTGTTTTTTTGTCTTCCCATTGTTTGTGAGACTCTTCTTACTAGCCTCTATTTCTTAAGTTGATCTGCTCTGACTCCCTGGTTTTATGGTATGAGCTTCTATGGTAGAGTACCTGCGAGATTCAGTGGTGCAGTCTCCTTAATCTCCTTAGCTCGCTGGTCTTGAACTGTCATTTATGTTGGTTTTCTGTATGTCTTTGGGTTTTGGTTGTTATCGTGTCTTTCTTTGGTCTTTCCCTCCAGATAATTAACTGAGGGTCACGCCATCCACAATGCCTTGTATTCTGTTTTCAGGTGTGGGAAGGTTGTGTTGAAGCTGATTCTTCTGTGTGAACAAGGTTTTGATGCTTCTCTATCACTCTTATTCAGTTGTTTGTTGTGGGTAATTTCTCCATCAATCAGTCTATTATCCGTTAGGTCCTGGATTGGGTTTAGTGTGGGTTCCACTTCCTCCTTCACCTTGTTCCGTTGTTTTGTGTTGGTGGTTCCTTTGTTGGTGGATTTCTTCTTTCAGCAGGTGTACTGGTGTTCACTGCTCCCACCTTGCAAGTTCTCTGGAGTAGCGAATTTAATTTTGTGTCACTGTCTCTGTTTTTTTGGCTAACCCCTGTCTGCGTCTGACTCTGGTCTTTTCACAGCTCCAGGTTTTAATGTCTCACCTGTAGATAAAGAAGAGAGGGGAAGGCGGGGGCAGGGGAGGCGGGAGAGGAGTGAAGGAAGGGAGAAAGAATACTATAAGGAAAGGAAGGAAGGAATAAAGTAGAAAGAAGAAAAGAAAGGAAGAATGAATGAAAAGCAAAAAAATTTTTTTCTATTTTTTATAAATTAAAATAAAACAAAACAAAAAAGTAAAAAAAAATAAGAAATAAAAGGAGGAGGGGACTAGGAATACTAAAGGAAGGGAAGGAAGAAGGAATTAAAAAAATAGAGAAGGACAGTAAGGAAGAAGAGTAAAAAACAACAACAACAACAGCAACAACAACAACAACAACAAAATCCTTCTGCTTTCTGGTTTTAAAAGTGTCTGGCCAGGCTTCGTCAGGCTGGGAAGATATTAGTTTTGCTTTTCTCCCTTCCTGATATGCACCCTTCGCTGTTGTCCAGCCTCCAGCCCAGTTCCTAGGTGTGATTCTGGGTCCAGACTGGGTCTTTTGTTGTGCCATTTTTGAGGTGCACCTATTAGGGGCAACTCTCCCACCGCTTATTTTCTCTTTGCTGGTCTAGATAATAGGTTCTGTCAGTGCCCCTTCTGGATAATTTGGCCCCTACACTGAGTCAAGGGTTTGTGCGGTCTGCAGCTCCAGTCTTCAGCTTCCTTCAAGGGGATGCTTCTGCCTTATTCCTACAAAGCCAATTGGCCCTGCAGGGCTACGTGCGCTGGGGCTGGCTGGCAAGGGCTTTGTCCCCAGCTGTCGGCATGAGCTCCGTGCACCTGTGTTCACTTTCCTTTTTGTCCCTGGATTGTGCGCAAGCAAGCTATGGCTGAGGGGCCCAGTTGTGCACTGTTCCTGGTATTTTGGAAGTGGGCTCACCGGGTGCGCACCGACCCTAATTCCCCTTGTTTGGCTTTGCAAGTTGCGCCCGGCCCTGGAGCCGCTGTTTGCAAGCTGTTCCCAGTTCTTCTGGAGTGGCCAGGGACAGGTCTCAGTCCCCAGGTTCATACAGTCTCCAACTCCCCTTGATGGAAGCGCCAGCCACCACGGGCTGAGGGCCATTTGTGCACTCACCCCGGTGCTTCAGACAGGCTGCCCTGAGCCTCCCTTCCCAGGTGCCCACTGACCTCGGGACTGTTGGGGGCGGGGCCTCTCCAAATAGCCATGGAGTGCCTATTTTTTTTTCTATTTTTATTTCTAAAAAATTCTTCCTATTTATGCCCGCCAGTCCAAACAAGCATCTGGCCACTCACACATCCCAATCTGGCTCCCTCCCAAGAATCTTGCATCAGACTCAGCAGCTACCGGGTCTGGGGCTGCAGGCCTCCCTGCTCCCCGTGGGACCTTTTTGTCCTGAAGCACTCTCCTTACCATCCAATCGTTCAATTTCCCCTGTAATCTTGGTCACCAATCTTCAGATTTGCTGGAATACTGTTGGGTGTTCGCCCTGTTCCTCAGAAAAGCAGCTAGGTGTTTCAGCAGTGGGCAGGAGGAAGTGGACTACGCTCCCCCGTATCTCGCCGCCATTCCGCCCCTTCTTACTTTTTGATTTTTTTCCCATTTATGTCCCAACTACAGTTTAACTCCTCAGAGATGATTTCCTTCACCCTTCCCCTTTGTTCTCCATCACACTGTCCTGCTTGATTTCCTTTATGTGAATAGCAATACCTCATTCATTTTCTTGTCTATCTCCATACTGTCTCATAAGCTTCTCAAAAGTGAGACTGTGCCTGTTTTGTTTGTTTCTTGCTCCCGTGTGACCTCATTCTAACGAATTCTATCTGCAACAACCCTACTCCCAAATAAGGTCACAATCTGAGGTACTGAGGTTAGTACATCAACATGTGAATTTGGAGGCACAATTCAGGTCAGCACAAAGCATCTTTGGGGGTTCTGCATGTCGCCACTGTGGTTGTGAGCCCTAAAGCTATGCTCAAGCCACCCTAAGGCTATCCACAGCCCAGGTGTGAGAAGATATTGCGCAACTAAGGCCTTCCCAGGGACCTACTGCCTCTTGTTTGGCCTTGAGACCCATTTGTGCTCTTTTAATGATGTTTTCCTGTTCCATCATGCTCTGTTCTGTACACTTTCCTCTCATATTCAACTAGCATTGCTTTCCCAGTGTTCTCCAGACTGTCCTCTCACCCTGTGGTCTGGTGCACCCTAGGTCGAGTTAGCAGCAGTCCTGAGTAGCCTCCTGACTGGGCACTGTCTCCAGGAAGGGCAACCTGGGTATGCTGTCCTCTTTAGTGGCATGTATAGCACATGTTAAAAATAATCTTATGGTAGCACTAAAGATCCCCAAAGACATGACTTTGTGTCTTTGTGTCGGAGCTGATAGGGTGAATTAGAAGAACCTTCAGGGAGACAGTGGGAACTGTGACAGTGGGCTTGGGCCCACACTGGCCAGGGCACAACCTAGTGTGTAGGTAGGTGAATGGCACTCAGATTCATGGAGCTTCTGTGGAGCAGAATTGCTGCATATGGACTCAAGAGACTAGAAAACAGTCTATGGAGGGCTCACCACCAGGCCAGGATGCTCAGCCTTTCCTAGATGATACCAAGAGCTGGGAAATGTTGTTAGCAGAAGAGTAACAAGATTAAGTTTATGCTAGAGAAGTTAGCAGTTACATGGAAGAAATTTGCAGCTGGAGAGAAAAGACACATGGCTCTCATGGTTGTCTTGGGAAAAGACAATGAGGACCTGAAGTAGGGCATTTGGGAGGGAAGATGGAGAGATATTCTACATTTCTGAGACATAACAACAGAAGTTGGTGACTGTCAGCGTAAAGAGAGAATAAAGAGGTGGTACTCTGAAAGTTTTGACTAGAATAACTCAGTTAAAAGGAAATTGGGGAAACTCAACCACAGAAAGACAGACAACCGAATTTTAAAATGGGCAAAGGACTTGAATATACAAATGGCCAACAGACACCTGAAAAGATGTTCAATGTCATTAGTTACTAGGGAAATACAAATCAAAACAACCGCGAGATATCACTTCCCACCTATGAAGATGACCATGATTTTTTAAAAAGAGAAAGAAAAGTGTTGGTGATGATGCAGAGGATTTGGAACCCTTGTACATTGCTGGTGGGAATGTAAAACAGCTCAGCCAGTGTGGAGAGCAGTTCGGCAGTTCCTCAAAAAGTTAAACACAAATTCTATATGGTGTAATTACCATATAATCTGTCAGTTCCACTCATAGGTATATACCCAGATGAACTGAGAAGAGGGACTCAAAAGTATGTACATGTATATTCATAGAGGTTGTAGTTGTGCATTTGTGACTGTATTAGATGTCATTGAAATGTTCACTTGAAAATGGTTTATTTTAGAGCTTCCGATCAAGATGGAGGCATAGGTAGATACACTTTGCATCCTCGCACAACCAAAAGAAGGACAACAACAAATTTAAAAACAAACAAAAAAAATAACAAGAACTAAGTAAAGAAGAAACATCCATCCACACCAGTAGGAGGGGCAGAGACAGGCAGCTGAGCAGCAAGGTGGCAGCAGGAGAACTGGGCGGCAAGGAGGTGGCTGGTGGAATGGGTGGTCCCACATTTGCGTGCAGATAAAGTGGGAGGAACAACTGGGGAGCGAGACAGATCGTGCAACACAGGCTTCTAGCACGAGGATATAATGCCTCAAAACCTCTGACTGAAAAAAACTGTGGTGTTTGCAGAGGCAGGAGAAACTCCCAGCCTGGCAGGAGAGTTTGTTAGAGAGACCCGCAGGACCTAGAATGTACACATATCCACACACCTGGAATCAGCACCAGAAAGGCCCAATTTGCTTGTGGGTAGCAGAGCAAGTGACTGAAGCTGGCCCAGAGCCAAGCATGTGGCATTGTTCCCTCTCAGACCCCTCCCCCACATACAGTACCAAAATGTAGCAATGTGGGTTGTCCCACCCTGGTGAACACCTAAGGCTCACCCCTTACAATGTAACAGCTGTGCCGAGACAAAGAAATGTGGTCCAAATCAAAGATCAGATCAAAGCTCTAGAAAAAAATACAACTAAGTGATGAAGAGATAGCCAACCTTTCAGATGCAGAGTTCAAAACACTGATAATCAGGATGCTCACAGAAATCGTCGAGTATGGTCACATAAAAACAGGAAAAAGTGAAGGCTATAAAAAGTGAAATAAAGGAAAATGTACAGGGAACCAACAGTGAAGAGAAGGAAACTGGGACTCAAATCAACAGTTTGGAGCAGAAATAAACATTCAGCCAGAACGGAATGAAGAAACAAGAATTCAAAACAATGAGGAGAGACTTAGGAACCTCCGGGACAACTTTAAATGTTCCAACATCCCAATCATAGGGGTGCCAGAAGGAGAAGAGGAAAAGCAAGATATTGAAAACTTATTTGAAAGCATAATGGAGAATTTCCTCAATCTGGCAAGGGAAATAGACTTCCAGGAAGTCCAGGAAGCTCAGAGAGCCCCAAAGAAGTTGGACCCAAAGAGGAACACACCAAGGCACATCATAATTACATTACCCAAGTTAAAGATAAGGAAAGAATTTTAAAAGCAGCAAGAGAAAAGAAGACAGTTCCCTACAAAGGAGTTCCCATAAGACTGTCAGCTGATTTCTCAAAAGAGACCTTGCAGGCAAGAAGGGGCTGGAAAGAAGTATTCAAAGTCATGAAAGGCAAGGACCTACATCCAAGATTACTCTATCCAGCAAAGCGATCATTTAGAATGGAAGGGCAGATAAAGTGCTTCCCAGATAAGGTCAAGTTAGAGGACATCATTATCACCAAGCCCTTATTATATGAAGTGTTAAAGGGACTTATCTAAGAAAAAGAAGAACAAAACTACGAACAGTAAAATAACAAATTCACAACTATCAACAACCAAACCTAAAAAAAGAAAAACAAACAAACTAAGCAAACAACTAGAACAAGAATAGAATCACAGAAATGGAGATCACGTGGAAGGTTATCAGCGGGGATAGGGAGGAGGGAGAATGGGGGAAAAGGCACAGGGAATAAGAAGCATAAATGATAGGTATAAAATAGACAGGGAGAGGTTAAGAATAGTATGGGAAATGGAGAAGCCAAAGAACTTACGTGTATGACCCATGGACATGAACTAAGGTGGGGGAATGATCGTGGCAGGGGAGTACAGGGCAGAGGGGAATAAACGGGGAGAAATGGGACAACCGTAATTGCATAATCAATAAAATATATTTAAAAAAAGAAAGTGGTTTATTTTAGGTTATGTGAATTTTACTTCAATAAATGATTTAAAAACAAGAGGAAATATAAAGCATAGGAGGAGAAAAAAGCATGTTAAATGTGCATATGTTGAGGACCTTTGGAGCATTTGGGTTCAGTGGGCAATCAGGTGTGCAGAGAGGGCTTTGGGCTTCATCAGTGCTTGAGTTATATTGTAAGGGTCTCACACTGACATTGTTTCCTTTAAGGATATGTAAAATGGTAGATTATAAAAGTAGCTTGGATTAACTGTAACCATACTTCTATGTAACATTTGGAATAGGGACTAATGACATCTTTTTTTTTTAAAGATTTTATTTTATTTTTTCTTTATTTTTAGAGAGGGGAAGGGAAGGAGAAAGAGAGGGAGAGAAACAGCAATGTATGGTTGCCTCTCACATGGCCCTCACGGGGACCTGGCCTGCAACCCAGGCATGTGCCCTGACTGGGAATCGAACCGGGACCTTTTGGTTCCCAGCCCGCGCTCAATCCATTGAGCTACACCAGCCAGGGCTGACATTTTTTTGAGTGAGGTGGCTAAATGTTGAGATGATTAGGTTGCTTTGTGATAGGTTTAATTACCACATTAGAAAGATGCTAAGAAACAGATAAACATCAACCCAGAGCCTTCTCCTCACTCCTGTCTCAGTCAACATTTTTATAAGTGATTTAAAGAGGAAGAAAGTCAACTCATCAAATGTGTTAATTATTCAAAGCTTGGATAGATGGTGAATGTGTTGAATGACTATCAGACACATTTGCTATTTGAGGCTTCCCTGAATGTACTTTTCCTTCCTTTTTGTGTCAGTGTTTTCATTTAGATACATTTTTTTCCCAAATACCTTCCATTCCTATCCATGTAGCCCATGAGATTCTGAGTGAAGTGAAGCCAGTGCCAATTCTAATGTGTTCCCCAGTGGGCTTAAATTAATCTTCACTTTCCATCCGCTTGGCCTTTGTGGTTGATTCAGATAACATGACTCAGTATAGGCCTAAAGGACAGAAGAGAAGTTTGGTGACCTTGGAGAACAATGATGCTTTGGGCTTCAGAGAGCATGCTGTCTTTTCTTGCTTCATTCATTCATCTTTTCTGTTCAACCACTTTTATTCACCATTATTCAACCACTTGATTCTTACCAAAAGTACAACTGGCCTCTGCAGTTATGTGAGCCAGTAATGCCTTTTATTTGTTCAGACCACTTCGAATCTAATTTTCTAGTATTTGCAACTGACTGTCGTAGTCTTAAATCAGTCTCCAAAGATCTCACCGGATCATATTCATTAAATTGAATGTTCGTTAAATTGTTACATTGAAATTTTGTAGGAATAAATGTTAGACTTTTTCACTTGGTTCCAGAAAATTTTGTACAGGTACTTTTTAGCAAAATGAATAAAAGGGGGTAAATCCTTCTCATTGACATACCAATAGCAATCAAGAGTCAACTACAACAGAAGGGTGTATGTCACCCACATTGGAGAGGGGGTTGCAACTGGAGTTCCCAGCTTGGGTGAATGGGGAGGCTGTGCTAGTGGCCCCTATAGAGCATTTGCTACATAAGGCTACTCTACCAAGCCCAGGAGATGTAGCAGCTCTATCTAATGCTTAGAAACAACACAAGGAGGCTGCCAAAATGTGGAACATGACCCATATGAAAGAACAGAACAAAACTCCAGAAAAAGAACTAAGCAAAATGGAGACTAGCAATCTACTAGATGCAGAGTTCAAAACACTGGTTATAAGGATGCTCAATGAATTTAGTGAGAAGTTCAACAGCATAAAAATGACCAGTCATAAGTGAAGAATAATTTATAGGGAATCAACAGTAGAGTAGATGAAGCTGAAAATCAAATCTGTGATTTGGAATATAGGAAAGCAAAAACCACCCTATCAGAATAGCAAAAAGAAAAAGGAATCCTTCCCCTGAATGAGTTTAGTATAAGGGAGTCTCTAGGACAATTTCAAGCATACCAACAGTCACATCATGGGGGTGCCAGAAGGAGAAGAGAAAGAGAGCAAGAAATTGAAAACCTGTTTGAAAGAATAATGATGGAAAACTTCCCTAACCTGGTGAATGAAATAGACATACAAATCCAGGAAGCTCAGAGAATCCCAAACAAGATCAACCCAAAGAGGCCCACACCAAGATACATTATAATTAACATGCAAAAGATTAAAGACAAAGGGAGAATCTTTTTATTTATTTATTTATTTTTTAATATTACTTTATTGTTGTTCAATTACAGTTGTCTGCATCCTCTCCCCTGACCTCACCCCACCCCCTCCAAATCCACCTCCCTCCCCTTCTTTCACCCTCCCCCTTGGTTCTGTCCATGTGTCCTCTATAGTGGTTCCTGAAAACCCTTCTCCCCATAGTCCCCTCCCCCCCTCCTCTGGCTATTGTTAGATTGTTCTTAATTTCAATGTCTCTGGTTATGCTTTTTTTCTTTTGTTGATTATGTTCCAGTTAAAGGTGAGATCATATGGTATTTGTCCCTCACTGCCTGGCTTATTTCGCTTAGCATAATGCTCTCCAGTTCCATCCATGCTGTTGCAAAGGGTATAAGATCCTTCTTTCCAAAGAGAGAATCTTAAAAGCAGCAAGAGAAAAGCAGTACCTACAGGTGTGATTTCTCAGCAGAAATTTTGCAGACCAGAAGGGATTGGCAAGAAATATTCAAATCGGTGAAGCAAGGACCTGTAACCAAGATTACTCTACCCAGCAAAGTTTTTATTTAGAATTGAAAGACAGGTAGAGAGAGCTTCCCAGACCAAAAAAAAAAAAAAAACCTAAAGGAGTTCATCACCACCAAACCAGTATTACATGAAATGTTAAAAGGGTCTTCTTTAAGGAAAAGAAGTAGAAAAAAAATACAAACAATACAATGGCTACAAATACATATTTATCAACAATTGAATCTTAAAAGCAAAATAAACAAGCGGAATAAAAACAGTCATAGATACAGGGAACAAACTGATGGTTGCCAGATGGGAGCGGGGTTGAGGAGACGGGTAAAAAGGGTGAGGGGATTAAGAAGCACTAATTGGTAGTTACAGAATAGTCATGGGGATGTAAAGTACAACATAGGGACTATAGTCAATAATATTCTATTAACTATGTATGGTGTCAGATGGGTATGAGATTTATTGGGATGATGACTTAGTAGGTTATATAATGTCTAATCACTATGTTGTATACCTTAAACTAATATAATATTGTATGTCAACTGAAACTAAAAACTAAAAAATGATTTTTAAAATACATGGATGGAACTGGAAAATATTATGCTAAGTGAAATAAGCCAGTCCGTGAAAAACAAATACCATACGGTCTCACCTATAAGAGGAATCTAATGAACAATAAACTAGCCCTGGCTGGTGTAGCTCAGTGGATTGAGCGCGGGCTGGGAACCAGATGGTCCCAGTTCGATTCCCAGTCAGGGCACATGCCTGGGTTGCGGGCCAGGTCCCCTATGAGGGCCATGTGAGAGGCAACCATACATTGCTGTTTCTCTCCCTCTCTGTCTCCCTCCCTTCTCCTCTCTCTAAAAATAAATAAATAAAATCTTAAAAATAATGAACAATAAACTAATGAACAAAATAGAAACCATAGGCATGGAAACATGGAACAGACTGAAAGTGACCAGAGGCGAGGGGAGATTGACTGTGGGAGCTGGGGGTGGGATGGACGGAGGAGGGCAAAGGGGGAAGATTGGGACAACTGCAATAGAATAACAATAAAAAATGATTAAAAAATAAAATGAAAGAGAAAAAGACTTGGGATTTTTTGCTGACAGTAATTTCCATGTGGTATGCAATTAGAAAGACCTGGTTTTAATTGCCAGCCTTTTTGCTGTGACCTTGGCAAATGAGATATTGTTTGTAAGTTACCCAGAGCAGATTGGTGCTGATACAGTTTAGGAGTGGCGGAGTGGTCATGATGCAGGCATACTCGCTCACCCCATAGGAAATGTGTGACAGAACACCTGGAGTGGTGCAGCATCCCCTGTGGGCTTCTTTCGCAAACTCTGCTGGTTTCTCTTGGACTCTTTTGGATTTGTCTTCCTCTGACCATCCAGAGCAAGCAATACCAGCTGAGCCTCAGAATTCCCAGCATCATCCTAAATTTCACTTGGCCTGGCCAGACCAGTTTAGGTCACTCACCAGTCCTGTGCGTAGGTCAGGGAGATACATTGGTTGGCTTGACTTCAGTCAGACAGTGCCATCTCCATATCTGGGGTTATGGTCTGCTTCCCTAGAACCACATGGATTCTTCAAGGAAAACGGATCAGATGGGGAGGGAGAAAAGGAATGGATGCTAAAGAGGCCATCATCAGGATGGACTCAGGTGGCATCATCCTGAAAGCTAATGTAATCCATGTTCCTGGGGGAGTAATCTGTATAAGGAAGGAGGCAGTCATATTCCTAGTCAGGCTAATATTCCTCTGACTGGCATCTTGGACTGATATTCCTTCCACTCTGAAACATAGATCAACTGAGGCTCTTTCCAAACAGTGCCTACAGGATCTGACGAACTTTGAAACTATGCCATGTGAGGAGGGGTTGGATGCTAGTAAAAGAAAATTGAGTGGATCGTGATAACTGGAGAGTCACGTTCTTCAATAAGATCTCGGCGAGATCATACCATTAACCACTATCATTTATGAGTGTTATTGCATTGTCAGCCACTGTACCAATACTGTCTCCCTCATCCCTACAGCACTTTTTTGAGGGAGGCACCAGACCTACTTTGTAGTTACTATTTGTGTCCTCATTCAATAGATGAGGAAACCAAGGCACAGAGTGTTTAAGTAACTTGCCTAAAGACACACAACTAGTAAGTGACAAAGCCAGGGTTTAATATACAGTCTCAAGCTCAGGTTTCCCTGACCTTAGAACAGTAATTCTCAACGTCAGCTGCACATGAGAATCCCCTAGGGGAGTTACTTCAAAATACTGACGCTTGGGTGCTACCCCAGACCTACCATCAGACTGTCCTAGGTGCTGGGTAGTTCTCATGCGCCAGCACAGCGAGGCCTGCCAGTCTGGAGCGTAAACACCAAGCCAAGGGCCACAGCACGGCTGCCTGCAGTAGCCCAGCAGGAATTTCAGGTACATGGAGTTGCAGGTATAAAGTTCACCACAGAGACATATAAAAGTTCATGTGGTGAACTAAGGAGGACAGGACCTAATCAAGGGCATTCAAGTTTTTTGAAAAATTAATATAGCCCATAGGAGGCCTACCTTCTGCACATCTGTACTTCTTAAACTTTCTGTGTACACAGATCACCTGGGACCTGGGAGCAGAGCAGGTCTTGAGTTCTTACAACCTCACAGGTGATGCTGATTATGCTGGTGCGTGAGCTTTCCTTTGATTAGCAGGGTCCCAGGCTGCCACACTGCCTCAGACTGGCCAGGTGGAGGTGGGATAGAGAGGCAGCATTCAGCGTTATGGGAGGACCTGGTTCTAAGCAGCAGGGTGTCCAAACTTAATAGCTGCCTGCCTGGGGGATCTTCCCTCTCTTGCAAGTCTTCTGAGAGGGACTAAAGGTGTGCTTTCAGGAATGTGCGACGGGCCTAGAGAGAGTTCAGTGCCCTAAAGCTAAGAATCTCCGAGTGCAGTGCCATGCTGGGAGCCTGCCTCTGAAGTTCATCTGGATACAGAAGTTCACGAATCAGCACAAAGAGGAGAAACATCTGTTTAATACCTCTGTGACCTAAACGCATAGCACCTGAAGGTCTGATGTAACTAGGGCTTAAGAGGGCCTGCACCACAAACCCCTTGTTTCTTAACCACAGAGTTCTAAGCCTTAGAGGTTTTCACTGCTCTCAGGGTTGTCCTTGAGATTGGTACTCTGCTATTCTTTGTTGCAGAGAATCATCAATTCACAGCAGCAGGATTCCTTATAATTTACTCAGGATCGGATCACCAGTGAGTTGCAGAACTAGAATTAAAATTCATCTGTATTGATTTTTTTTATTCCTTTTTATTTTCTGTTGTGCTTTGCATTTTGTTTTCAAACACTGTTTAGATTGTCATTTAGCCAACTATGTTTCTGCAAATGTTTAAAAACCGAAAAACCAGCAGAACCGAGGCACGGCTGACTGTGCAGCTTTTGCGTTAGAGCAGTTACGCGGCCCATCAGACGGCCCTGCCTCCTTGCACACCCTGCCCCTTGCATGATTGCAGCGGTAGATTGCCTTGTCTGTCCTGTTTACTGCAAGCACACTGTTGAATCTTCTCCCTGGCTGCCTTCACGTGGCTTCTGTCCATCTGGGTTAAATGTTGCTCTCTACTTAGCAGTCATGTAAAGCTCTTTGCCTTCCTTTCCACTCTAATGCCCACTTCCTGACCTCAGGAAGTTTGGTGCCAGGGTTTCCATCCTAGTCTACAGGCCCCAGGTCTGTGCAGTGTGAAATTTACCTTCTCCATACCATAGATATTTAAAACAAAATTTTTTCATATACCACTTTGATCTTTTTGCCCTTCACTTGTTGATCATACTTCTTCCATGAAGTTTTTCCTAAATAATTTCACTCTCTAGCTCATTTTTTATGCCTTACTATATACTCTAACACAGTCTCCCCATTAGACTCTCAAACAAGAGCTAACCCTGAACCTCTGACCAGCCCCTTCTGTGAAGATCACGCAACTTGTTTGTGAGAACCCGTATCATTCCTTCAGCCCTCCACAGTCTTGACAAATACTCCAGAGGGGTGGGTCTTCGTACCCAGACACATAACTGGATGAAAAACAGCTGTTGGGTGAAGGTCAGCCAGCATTCACCCAGTGGTCTGCTAATGTTTTGCATTCTGTGTAAATCAAAAAAAGTTTTAAACCTGCGCAGTTATTACTAATTAACACAGCTTTACATTTGCCTAGTGCTTTACAGTGTGCAAAGTGTGTGTCCATGTGTGTACATGCTTATATAAGGTGGGGACCAAAAAAGCAAATTTTTTAATAAAAAGTTGTGTATTTATTCTTACATGTTTAAACTTCAGTCCCTTCAAAGTACTCTCCATTTGATGCAATTCACCTATCAATACGTTTTTTCCACTGCTCAAAACAGTTTTTGAACTCATCGATTTTAATGCCTTTTATTGCTTCTGCCATTTTTGTTTCACCTTTTCCACATCAGCAAAACATTTCCCTTTGAGGACTCTTCTCATCTGTGGAAACAAAAAATAGTCACTTGGGGTGAGACCAGGTGAACAGGGAGGGTGGGGCATGGGGGTCATGCTGGTTTTGATCAGAAACTGCTGAACACTCAGCACAGTTTGGGCAGGTGTGCTCATAAATCGCCCATCATGAAATGGACAAATACATTGAAAGAGTCTTTGAAAAAATTCACTAAAGCCAAACACAGCCTCTCACAACAACACCAGCTGGTACACTGATACAGATGTGTTTCTAGAACACTCACCTATCGGGGGAAGCCTGTACTACAAGGGGCCTGCCGTCCAGAAGATAATTCTGGTTTTGGGGGGGTTCCCCCCTTGTATGTAGTTGCCCAAGGCTCTATATTTGTCACTCCCTAGTAAGGAGAGAGTAGTTAACTCCCATCCCCAGTCACACAAACAGACACCCCAAAAGTGACTGAAATGTTAAGAGACTCAGCCAAAACCACAGAAGAGGTGTGGTCCAGAAAACCCAGTTCTGAGCCTTAGACTCCTCATCATAGCACAGCAGAGAGAGACAGAGGGCCTCCTTTTCCTCTGACATTTCACAAATGCAATACTTATGTGAGGGTTTCACTTAAAGCCACTGTCACAACAGTCTCATTAGCAGTTGGCACCTTAGCAAGTGATGTTCAGAGGGCAGCCAGCCAGATGTGTTAGGAAATCGGACTTGGGAATAGATGTCCAGGGAAGAAGGGGTGCCTGGAAGGGCAAGATGGAAGAGGGGTGCAGGACATAAGCTGGGTCATGACACAATCAGGTGTGCGCTTCAGGTGGAGTGTTCCTGTGGCCTAGGAGGGTGGGGGGCAGATCCAAGGAGGCTAGACCAGGGACTGGAGGCCCATTAGGTAGAGAATTGTTGGCCAACTTAGGCTGGAGGTAATAATAGCAATGCTCAGGCAACACTCATGAGAATGTGGAGGAGACAGAGTCCAGAGATCCGTAGTCAGCTGAGTAACAGTGCCTTCATTTGTTCTTCAGGTATGGACTCTGAGCTCACATGGTCCCTATCCATGTGAGAGGACAGGCACATTAGCTGATGCTTGTAGTGCACTGTGGGAAATGCTGCTGAACAGTAGGTCTTGGTCAGGGAACCAAGAAGGAAATCGTTCATTTGCCTGGGATATGGGAGAGAAATGACACTGCCCAGCAGAGGGAACGATGCTGTTGGGTCTCGGAGCGTGAATCAGAGTTTCTTAGGTGGATGGGGAAGAATTGGCAGAGGAAACAATGCAGAGAACATGATGGAGGCTTGGAAAACGATGAGTCATGGCAAGAAGTACAGAGCATATCAGGGGCAGTGGCAAAGTCATGTATTAGAGAGGACAATCTCAAAGCAGGAGTCTTGGACCCTGCTCTGCAGATGGTGGGGAACCAGCATCGTGTATGAATGAGGTATGTCCTCACAACAGTCCACTCATAACATAATAAAGGTCAAATGAAAGCAGTGACGATGGGGAAAAGGAGAGACCAGCAGGAGGCAGAGTTACTGACATTTGGTTGCCAGCTTGACGTGGGGGCCCCCGGAGTGATCATTGACAGGTCACCTGCCTTGCCGGAGCTGCAGAGGGAGTGGCGGCACTCACTGATGCAGGAGATGCAGGGAGCAGACACATAATGAGAGAACCAGAAGATGAGGGTTTGTTAGAAGTAGAGTTCTGGAAGCAGTGTGTTGTGACAAAACGGAAGAGGAAATTCGAATGAGATCAGACCATTCATGGAACTGGGGTCTGGTGAGGGCCAAAGGCGATTTCTATATTCAGGTAGGACACTGAGTGGATGCTGCAGCAAAAGCTATGGAAATCATAGCCTGGACTTCAGCCATACCCCTGAGCTCCTCATTTATATCCCCAGAGCCTCCCTGAATTTTACACTGGTTGTGCCCTGGACGTTTCCCACTCAGCAGGGCCCAGACTGAGGTACCAGTCTGTTTCTCCGCTGCTGACGGCGCAGAGCATGTTCGCCACCCCCTCAGTAAATGCCCTGTCATCTCTCCCCTGCAGCAGCCTCCAGGCAGCCCGGCTGCCTCCACTCTCTCCTCGTAGCAGACTCTCTGTTACACGGCAGCTGTGATCCCTCCGGAATGGAAATCAGATCCTGTCACCTCCCGGTCAGCTCTGCATGAGTGTGGTCAGGCCCTCCTGTCCTTCCACTGCTTCTGTTTTCTCATCTTAACATGTTCCAACCATGCTTCTCTTGTTTTTCCAAGAACATGCCAAGTAGTCCCACCTCAGGACCTCCCCTTCATCCTATTATCCTCGTCACATTTTTCAGATCTCTACCCCAAGTCACCCCCACGGAGAGGCCTTCCTGGATCAACCATTAAAAATAGCCCCACCCCCATCTTGTTGCTTCTTTAATCTGTTTAACTTACTGTGTCTTTTTATGGAGCTTATTACTAAGTAGAATTGTTTTCTTGCTTTTCCGTACCCAGGCTGTTAGCTCTGTGAAAGTAAAGACCAATTCTCTGGATTGCTGCTGTGCCCCCTAGTTGTGGAGCAAGGCTCAGTAAACAGTAGGCACTCAGTAAATATTTGTTGGATGAAAGGAAGAAACAACTGAACCTTGACATGCTGGACAACGTGCTAAGGATGCTTGTACCCATTATTCACTGCATGCTCAGAGCACTCCAGAAAGACTGACAGGCATTCTTCCTTGGGGGCCAATGAAGAAACAGGCCCAGGGAGAGGCGATCATCTTACCACATCACCGCTCGCCCTGGAACCCAGGAGCTCGGAGGGATGATGGGCTCTCCTCTGAGGGTTATGCGTCATGGATGTAGGTAGAGGCACACTTATTACTGAAGGAAATGTGCATGTGTTCATGCCCAGTAGCAGTCTCTGTCATCATTGAAATGGAGACAAGTCACCTGCTGACCGTAGGAGTTCAGGGTCGGGTAACAAGTAAGGCTGAGATAGCTATCTAGTAGAGTGGTCAGGGAAGCTTGTCCAGAATGTCAAGAATTACAAGTTGTAGGGAAAGTTCACCTGAGGCGAGAGCCCTGAGTTTGTGGTTATTGCTGTCATGGCAGATCTCTGAGTCCCTCTAGGTTGTCCTAGGCCCAGGGCAAGAAAAGGTAGATGGTTCAGCATTTGATTTAACAGTGCAGTCTGTGCTCTAGTGGGTGAGGAGCTTAAGGGTCTTAGAATGTAATGGCAGGGACTTGGCTGAGCCTAAATGTATTCATTTAGGGAAGAAGAGTTAAGACAGGGCTAAAAAGGGAGCTAGGAAAGGACTGTGACCTGGAGGTTGGGCAGCATCAGAGAGCAGAGGCCAGAAAGAATTTGGGATGAGTGGAAAAGGGTAAACTGTGGTCAGGGGCACAGGGAGGAGCAGCGTTCCAGTTAGGGCAGTCCTGGGCAGCAGAGGGAGGATGAGGAATGGAGTCGGGCCATCCTGGAGATGCAGGGAGGACCCCAGAAGGGTTGTCCTGAGGAGTCCAGGGAGGATCCCTGAGGGGTTGTTCTGTGAGGTACAGGGAGGACCCTTAGACCATCCTGGAGAACGGGAGGCCCTGGGTGTGGCCCTATGCATTCATATCTGTAGAAGAGTTCAGTGGTGGGACTGAGGAGAAAAGAGTGTGGAAGGGAAGAATTTCTGTATTAAAGGGATCCCAGATGAATTTCGATGTGGGTAGGTCTTGTGGTGAAGGTGAAGATTGTGGTCTGCGTATCCCCATCCTGGGTAAGTGCCAGAGCAAGTCAGGAAAAAGGGTTACTCTTTCCACATGACAACAGAGCAGGGCATTACTGGCCACCTTCCTTTTAAGGCTGTTTTTAGCAATAGCAGTGGCTTAAAGGAAAGTGGAAGGGGAAGGGCGAGGGAGCAGAGGAGAAGGAATAGCTTTCAGACTTAGGTTGGGTGTTCACTGAGTGTTTTGAGAAGGGACCAGTGGCAGGAGGAGGGAAACAAGGCAAAGAAATAGTGGACCAACTTCATCAACAGCCAAGAGCCAGCTGTTTAGACACTTGACCAAACTGAATTTCCATCTGTTCACCTAAGGATTACAAAACTTATATTGATATTTTGAACTTTTCACAAAATACTTACAGTCATCTCTTCTTTGTATTTTTTATTCTTTCTTAGACGTTTTCCAAATCCTGAATACATTTTTTTTTCCCTCTTCTTAAATTAGCATTCCTGGGAGGTTTGGGAAATTTCTGTAATTTAGATGGTGAGATCTACATCTACCTGGATGACTGGCCCTGGGCATGTTGAAAGCACCTGAGCTTGACCCTCAGCTTCTGGGACTTCCTTGAGCCCTCACCTCTGGGCCTTTCCCCAGGCAGCTAGGGTCCTAGGCTTCACAGTTTTCTATGTGTGTCCTTTCCACATGGCGAGGTGTACACATTCCTGCCTTAAAGCATTGCTCTGGGCTTCAGTGGGGCATCTTGTTGGGAGGTTTCTGCCACAGCACCTGGCTTAAGTGGACTTTGGGACCTTGTGGGCACCGTGCTTGTGGCCACAGAAAAGAACCAGTGAGTGGGTGCTCTTACCTTCTCCCAAGCATTTGTTAAAATGCTCTCACTTTTGGGGAAAAGGTCCAACTTCCAGATTCTCACTTAAACCCTGCAGCCCCCTCTCTGCCCGGCCCCCAGTCGCTTCTGAGCCATGGTTACACCCTGTGTCCCTCACAGTGCCGTTTCCAAACCTGGTTTGTCCTTAGCGTCCCCAGAGTGGAGCACCGGTCACAGAGTGGCAGCCCAGCAAACTTTCCCAATTGCCTAAGCAAATGACCATGGCCTTATAGTGGTTTTGGATCTTCCAGTGGTTCTGACCCCCTATTTCCATTTACTCAACAACTTTTTGTTAAGGGCCCACTATGTGCCAGGCAGTGTGAGAGGCTCTAGGGATAGATCAGCAAGCAAGACACGTGAAAATCCCTCCCTTTGAGGAGTTTCCATCCTCAAGTAGCTTTCCCTTAACTCTTCCAGCACTTCCAGGTCTCTCTTCCAGAAGTATTCCTTGGTTGATATATATTTGGGTGTTAAGCTCTTAAAACATGAATTGAGTTTTCCCTGTGCCAGGCACTGTTCTGAGCATTTTGTATGCATTATCTCATTGCATCTATACCACTTCCAACAAAACTGTATGAAGAAGGCTTTACTAATGTCGTTATTTTATAGACGAGAAGCCAGGGAGGCAGACACTCAGTCTGGGTGCTGGCCCACGTTTACACGCTCATGGGAATTCAGCTCATCTGACTCCAGGGCCCATATCCATCCTCACTGCCCCAGGTGGCCTCTCACTTGATCCTGACACGCTTGTTAGACCTTAATTCTGTCTGTCTGCTGGACCGAAATGCTTCATAGAATCTTCATGTCCCGTGACACCCAGTGTAGGTATGTGTCTGTCAGGGCTCCCAGGTTTCCAAGTTGCTCCTTTGCAGGCTGTCAGAATGAGCTTGGTTGTCTTCCTGTCCTCAGTCACCCACAGCTGCTTGAGGAACGGGCTAGTGGGTTAAGCAGGCCTTGCCCCTCCTGTATTGCAGATCCTCAGTGGGGGCAGCAACTGTTTCCCTGTCCCCCCTTTCTGAGCCTTCTCACCGTGCTTCCCCTCACCCTTGCACTGTCTTTTGATCTTGCAAATTCAAACCCTTGGAGAAATCAGACAGTATGAAATATAAAAACTGCTGGGGAAGTAATTGAAGAAACACTGTGACTTTTGAAACCCATAGAGATAACATACCTTCTTGCTCATGTTATTTAATTTTTAATGGCAGATTTAATTAATGGAAATCAGGTGTTCTGGTTTCAAATGTGCATACAGAGCAGCTGAAGGAGGAGGAAGAAGGAGGAGGGGTGCCATTTATAGGGCAGAGAAAAAGACTCCAAAATCAGGAATCAGAAGAGTCTGCTGGGAAAGAAAAATTCTCCAGAAATAACAGTTCACTATCAGTGGCTGTTAATTAATGTGTGCAGATTTAGTACAATGCATTTCACAAGGATCTCCCAGTGACTTATGAATGGGTAATAGGTCTCCTTGTCAGGCACAGACACTGTGGGATCGTGCTGTGGGGACCCAGGTGCTCCCCTGGTACTTCATTCCACTATCCACACTGCTGCCAGAATACTCTTTCTGAAATACAAATCAACCCTGCCACTCCCTTGCTTAAAAAATAAAACCTTTATTCCTCACCCACTGACTGTGGACTGAGGTCCAGGCTTTCAGCCTTCAGTTGAGACCCCAACTTTCCCCCTTGCCTCACCGGGTCCCAAGGTGACTTTCTTCCCAGCTCCTTCCCTTGCTTTAGCACCTGATGGGACTATAGCACCTACCAAGGGGTACCCCTCATGCTCCCTCTTACTTTTACATGACTCCCTCATTATTGGTTCATTTCTGCTTATCCTGTAAGACTCAGTTTAACAGTGAATGTCCTCTTTGATCCATGAATCTGACTCCTAGAATGTACCTTCAGACATACTCACCAGAGCACAAAGATATAGATGTCATGATACTATGTTTCAGCATGTAGTAGCCAAAGATGGGAAACAGCCTAATGTGCATGGTGGTGAACTGCTAACATGAGCTGTGGGACACCAAGTCCTACAATGGGATATTATTCAGCAAGTAAATGTATGAGTCCTCCAAAACGTCAGTAAAGAGATAAGGAAAGGCGTGTCAGAAGTGGTACCAGAAGGGGGTGTGCACAGGTGAGCCCACTCAGGCGTACACACACGGAGGAGGGGAAAGTGTGGAGGTCCGGGCTGTTGGAAAGCTTGCTGGTCACCGAGTACCTACCCTCAGTCCTTTCAGGTTTTTTTTTAAAGATTGTATTTATTTATTTTTTAGAGAGGGAAAGGGAGAGAAACATCAATGTGTGGGTGCCTCCTGCACACCCCCCACTGGGGACCCGGCCTGCAACCCAGGCACATGCCCTAGATTGAGAATCAAATCAGCAGCCCTTTGATTCACAGGCCAGCATTCAAGCACTGAGCCACACCAGCCAGGGCTCTTTTTTGCCTTTTTAGACTTGTGTTGTGTTGTTTGTTCAAAAACATTGTCTAATATAAAAGAAGAAGAAAGGAGAAGGAGAAGAAAGAAGGAGGAGGGGAAGAAGAAAGATTTACGCCTCTGTTACCTCCTAAGAAGCCAGGCTAATGGTCTATCCCAGGCTGTTCTTTCTGGTGCTTCCACATCACCTGGGTTGACTGGCCAAAGGTCCGTTGTAATTGTGATGTTGTGTTGTCTGTGAGCCCCGTGAGGCCTGGGAACAAGCTCATTTGTCTCAATACTCAGCAGGTTCCCAGTATGAATGTCAGTGGCCCCAGTCCTTTACAAGCCCATGATAGTTGTATGGTCTAGGAGTCTGCAGAGTGCCCTGATATTTCCAGAAGAGGACTCTGGGTGCTCTTCAGAAGTCTCAGGAAGGCACAGGAAGCCTTTGTGAATGCAGGAAGCCAGCTCAGCACTCCCAAGGTTTGATCAGGACCTTCATGTACCCGGGGAGCAGCAGTGGGGTATTCCACAGTGGCCGTCGGTCCCAGGTCTGCTCAGGCAGATTAGGTGGCAGAGTGAGTGGGTCAGGGAAGGAAGGGGACTTCCTCTGAGTCATTCTGCAGAACAATAGAGGAAGCTGCAGTGGGGTAATCACAACCACTTTCTTGGCCTGTGGGCACATCCTGTGACAAATCTTACTGACCACATGTTCAGTCTGAGCTTGTGGTCAACTTAACCGCCTACCATATTCACCCTTGCCATGCTGGGTATACAGGGTCAGAGCAGAGGCACTGAGCTTTCTGTCAGCCCACATCATGCTGGGCCCCTCTGGGACATGGATACTCCCTTGGAAAGGCACATTGATGAGTGGTGTGGCCTGGAAAATGGAGCCTTACACTTTTCCAAAGAGGAGAAAGCCTGAGCCGTGAGGCTGTCTTGTGGGAAAGGAAACAGACTGGGATCAGTTGAGGGGTGCTTAGGCAAGGTACATGTTAGCTTTAGAAAGTTCCATGGTGCAATGATAATGGTTACTGTGGATAGGGAAGGTATCCTGAGTCAGGCAGCACTAGGCATGGTCTCTCAGCCACCCTGTGAGGAAGGGTGTATCCTGTCTTATAGCTGGGAAACAAGGCTCAAGGAAGTACCTGACCCAAAGAAAACAAGCATCATGTGCCCAAAATGTGGGTTTCTGGACTGTGCAGTCTTTTGTGAAGATCCATGAACTGGAGGTACAAACTGAGTCTCAGCAATCCCCATCAGGGAGTCACAGAAGAGCCTCTGCTCAGAGCAGAGAGGAGGCCCTGATTTCACTCATCTCTGTCCTTATTCCCTTGCCCAGAACTGTCAGTGTTGGATGAATGTCAGGCTGGTTGAGGAAAAATCATCATCTCTGGTTAGAACATCCAGCTTCAGAGAGAAATATGCTGGGCAACTCAGAGTGAACCTGTGGGAGCCCGGGCAGCCTGGCTGTGAGGGAAGGAGAACCCCTTTATTTTGTACCTGTCCTGTGGTGGCAGCTTTCTCATCCAGCTATGTGCCTGATGGTCATCTGAGGGAAGGCATCAGCTACTTCCCGGTTCAGAGATGAGGACATAAGCCAGGAAGAGGCAGTGTGACCTGCCCAGGCTCACTCAGTAGCTGGGAGTAGAAAGCCTGGCATTGGCCTCACCCCAGCACTGCCCAGAGCAGACTTTTTACACTGTGGTTCCTGCCCCAGCTGGGCTGCCTTGGGAACAGCCTTCCACGTTCAGCTCCCACTTGGCTCTTCCCTGAGGTTGTGGTACACACATGGGGATGAGGGCCTGTTCGTGACCGTATTCCACTTTCGATGTCCTGTTGGTCCCAGGAGAGATGCTTCCTGCCCCACCTCGGTTACCTTCCCTGAAGATGGGTGATGGGGTAAGGTGCTTTCCCTGCCTGGCTCTGATCTGGGCACTTGCCATCTTCTTCAGCCCGTCTAAGGAGAGGTTCGTTCCCCTCAAGTCCGGCTATCTGACTGCCATCGCGTCCTCCTCTCCGGGGAGGTCTGACTGCCGACCTTGTCTTGGGCAGTCCTCTGGGTGATTTCACCCTTAAGACTGTTTTCTGCAAGTCAGTCTACCAGTCACAAGCCTTACAGTTCTCTGCAAAAAGCAGCGGTGGGGATAGCTGGTACATCTCTTTTGGTCTCCTTGGGGAAATGAGTAGAGCGTGCTGGATTCTGGGCCTGTGTGGCCTGGAGCAGTTTGTCTCTGAGGCACAAAGAGGTGGAGTGGCCCAGAGTCACCCTTGGGTGGCCCCCAGAGTTCAATCCAACTCTCCCTTGTTGCAAACCTGACTGTCCCCACACCAGCTTGGTTCTGTACATGTTCTGGGCAAGCTCAGGAAGTATGTGTGTGCCTTTAGAGCCACCCTGCAAGGCTCTGGCTGCACGTTCACTGTGCCAAGAAGCACCTTCGTCTTGGCAGGCAGCAGGGCATGGGCCCGACTCAGGACCGGACGTCTGGGCTATAGCCCTGACACAGCCGCTGGCTGTGTGATTTTGGGTGAGTTGCCTCAACACTCTGGGCAACAGGCTCCACTTATAAAATGAGGCTTGAACCAGATTCGGACTCATCAAACCTTTTCTTTAAAGATGGTAAATAATTCAGGCTGTATGGGCCACACAGTCTCTGCTGCAGCCACTGAACTTGGCCACTGCAGCATGGAGGTAGCCATAAATGATGTGTGAACAAGTCCTGAGCATGACCGTTTTCCAACAGAAGTTAACTCACAAAACCAGGTGGAAGGCCAGTGGCAGGTGGGTGGTGGGTTGCTGACCCATGCGCTAGGGCAGGGGCATCACACTCATCTTCACCGGGGGCACGTCAGCCTCGCGGTTGCCTTCAAAGGGCTGAATGTAACTTTAGGACTGTGTACATGTAACTACTCCTTAACTAGGGGCAAGGAGCTCAGAGGAAGGACCCATATCCTTCCATCCTTTGCTCCTCGGGGATTCTGTATCTCTGGCTGGTCCAGAGTGGGAGCTAGACACAAGCTGTGGATCAGCCATCAGTCTGCTTTGACACTAATCAAGAAATTAACATCTGTCCATTTTCTCGAAGGGGTCAGAGGGAAATTTTAGTCTTTGGTAACCAGTTGTGTTTTTCTCTTTGTAGAGTGCTGAGATGTATAAACTATCTTCACAGCAATTCCATGAGGCAGCTTCAAAAATGGAGGGCACAGTAAAGTAAGAATTCATTTATTATTCTTCATAAACTTAGCCTGTATTTGTAAAAAAAAAAAAAAAAAAATCCCATACATGGCTTGAAACCCGGTGCCACCTGCCTAATTTCAAATTTCTCTAATAACACAGAGAACCATCTGTTACTCAGTTCTCTCACCTGGACCTGAGGCCGTCATTGGTCATCTGTAATCGGCCACATGATCTCTTACTTCTACTCTAGCAACCTGGCAAACGGGAGTGTGACCGCAGCGGACTGGCCGCGCTATTTCAGGCCAAGTGTCCTATGAGCCCACCTAGGAGTCGCCATCAGGGCCCCCCTAGGAAAGTCAAGGAAAGGGTGCTGCTTATCTCCTGTTTGTGGAGGTGCTTTTCAGGAGGTGGGGGTGGTCTGTTCCCTGCAGGCACCCCTGGGTACCTGGCCCTGTGCCACAACCTCTCGTATGCTGGCACTCAGCACGGCCCCTGATTTACTCCCAGAAGGACTGGGGCTAGGGATACTGGTGGTTTGCTTCAGCCACATAGTGCTGCTGAGAGCGGCGTTCTGTCCCCCGTCTGCTGTGCTCCTGTGCAACCTGCCGAGCCAGAGCAGAAGATCACAGAACCCCACATTATTCTCTTGTTCCGTCACATGCCATCACTATGTGCTGTAAATGTTAATTATTAACTAATACTGTACCCACCAGTGTAAAGCAAGTATGTGTCTCTCCGGTTTACTTTTTTATCCAGTCCCAGAGATTTCCCTGCTTTGCTTTCTCCTGCCCCCTTCATCTACCACCAGTGGATTGCATGTAACCCTTCTTATATCTCCTCTTTGATGCTAGTATATAAAATAAGCTGCAAAACTGCCATTCTCCAGAGCATTTTTCCCAGTTCTTTGAGAGTTTGCTTTGTGCCAGCTGATGTCAGTTTGGCTCAAATAAATTCATAAAAAATTCTCTATAAGTTTGGATGTTAAGTCATACTATACCAACAAAGCTGACATCATAGGTCTCCTTTCTATGTGGTATCTCACTCAAAGCTTTAAAGGGTTCGTTCCTCTAAGTTTTGTAGATAAGGAAACCAGAGAGGTTAAGTGACTTGCCCAAGGGCACAGAGCCAATCAGAAGCAGGGCTAAGGTATGATTCCAGGTCAGCCTGACTCCAAAGCCCAGTCAGGCTCTTGGCTCCATCCTGCTGACCATCTTATGCGCAGATGAGAACTTCAAGGGACAGAGAAAATGCAAAGACAATTAGTGAAGAACAGTGGCTTCATAGAAGTCTCAGCTAAGCTTGGCCCAGCCCTGTAGGTGACATGTGACCATGGACAACCACTCTAGCTTCAGTTCTCCATCTGCGAAATGGAACCAACAATAGTAAATAAGAGCATATGGTTGAAGTGCCTAAATAGCACCTATCAGTTAGTACTACGCTTAGTAAGTAAGTCATTATCAGGGATGTTGCAAACAAATAACCCATCCTTCACTCAGATTAAAAATACACTCATATGCTAGCTCTCTTTTGCCTTTAGAAGATATGAGGATGAGAAAGAATATGGCAATAGGGTCATTCACTAAGCCAGGAACCAGGAAGCCAGAAGACCTAACTCTCAGGACTGCGGGCCACATGACATGTGACAAAAGGCATGGTCAGTGGCTATGCAGCTGCCTGGCCTCTCCCCAGAGCTTCTCCCCCTCAGCAGTTGGTTCATGATCAGATGAAGAGAGAGAGGCTATGGATTTGGCATTGCTGCCTCACAGACACTCCAGGGGGTGGGCCAGGGTGAGGAGCTAACTCGATTTTGCCCTTTCCAGGAGTTATATTACTCAGGTGGCTGTCACCTACACACCTCTAAGGTGTGCTTCTCAACCTCTTGCTCTCACTGATTGTGATTCTGAGTATTTGTCAGCCCCAGGTGAGCCAAATGGACCCTCTCTGTGAGGATAGGAGCTTCTGTGTGTGGTGTGGCCCACACATCCTGGAAAGGCAGCTGAAGATTCCATTCCTCAGGGTCCACATAACTCATAGCACTCACTTGCACCCAGCTCTGTGGGGTCCCAATGGGAAGGCTCAAAGCCTTCCTCATCTCCATCTGCCTACTGGGAAGTTCCTCTTCCGAGTCGCCTATTACTACTGCAGGACTTGAAGTCTTCCAAGATAGCTGTTTTCTCTTTCCAAAAGTGGCTCTTTAGTCAATTTTCCCACAATCTGGCAGTATTTTACCCCAGATTCAGGTGTCTTACATACACCCTAGGCCTGTACTGCATGCACATCTGCCCCTGCCCCTCCTGGCTTCTCACACGTTTTTCATCAGCAACTGTTTTCACAAGCAGTGTGTCACCTCCTAGTCACCCAGAACTCCTGTTTCCTTCTTGTGGTGTCAGACACAAACCCTCAGCACTCGACACTGTGACTGGTTTGCTTGGAAGTCACCCTGACTCGCGCGTGAAAGGGACAGACCCATGAGGGAGGAGAAAAGAGTTGGTCAGAGCCTCTGGTTACTTTATGAAGGGCTACCAGGTCCACAGACACCGTCTTCACACAAAAGACACAGAGCACAAGGCCTGGCTGTCTCTTCCCCACAGGAACCCCTCAGACCTTCCCCTGACCTTCACCCTAAACTAAGCAGAACTGTGTCTTTATGGACACAGACATGCATGGAATCTCCTGAAAAAGAAGATTCCTCTGACATTTCAAAGGTATGTTCTTAGATGCTAAAAGACCATAGGCTCACTTAAGGTAAATATTGACCTTTGTCAAGGAATGTACAGGCCTAAGACTTCACTACCTGCCAGGACCTGCTTTTAGTTAGGAATTTTAATAGACAGCCCATCCTATTGTTTGTTGGTGGAAAGGAGGCTTTTCCACAGGATTGTGAGGAAAACATTCAGAGGATCCATGCATAGGAGATTGTGCTGTGACATGGTTTATTCAGGTGGGAACGAAGCTCCCCACTGGGTTTCCAATGTCCCGTCTCTGTCTGTCCCACCACGGAAAAAGTCCAACTGTGTCCTTAGCAAGGCCAAAATAAAAGCCAATGCCTAGAGTTTCAGCTTCATATTAAGCTTAGTCTTTTTGAGCCCACGCAGTCTGCCACAGGCCCTGGTAGCTGCTAGACTCACATGTTCATTTGCTGTGGGAGAGAAAGAATGCATGAACGCATGGAGTGAGTGTGTTGCTGGGGGTAGGGTGTAGGGGGTCGGGGGGAGTGCTTCTTTGTGCCCCTGGGTTTATATTTGCTTGGTCTTGGGACAGAACAGGTGCTTTTTCAAAAGAAGCAATCAACTTCCCAAGTTTTCAAAGGCTTTTGATAGGTTTACACCCTCTAGTTAGACTGACAGGCCTCTTTGGTCCAGCACCTCCCCCTGTACCCCTCAGCAATTCAGTACCAGAGTGGGGAAGGGAGGAGAGTTAATGCCCTTGATGGAGAAATGCTATGATCCCCCAAGGTGTAAGGTGTACCTTCCTGGGGAAGCAAACAGGCTCGTTCTCCCAGTTTACTGAGCTTAATGTCTAACTCCCTTTGCTCTAGTAACGTCATATGGTTACTTTTGGTCTCTCAGTTTGTAAGGCCTGCCACACAGGCCTCCCTTGAGCTTGTTTAGTGTACTGTGGGGCCCTTTTCTCATCCACAGACCATTACTAATAATGGCAGTCATTTGAATCACTTTTACAGCACCTAGCTTGGCATAGATGGAGCAGATGTAATAAATAGAATTTACCGAAGAAAACATTTTGTCTTTTCCCAAAGTAAACAATAAATAGTGTAGAGTTATTATTATTATTATTATTTGTATTTAAACATTGGAGGTAGGGCTAGAATCCTTGATTGGCAGATTTCTTGGATTAGCAAACAATTGTAAATCACATTGTAAATGCCACAGGAATTAGTGCCAACTGCTGTCAGCAATAATATTGGAGAGTTTTCTTCCAAGACAGTGAGCATCTCTTAACAACTTTGAGTAAACTGAATGGTTACTTACATGATTAATTAATGTCCACGTATTCACATCTTTATTTAACACACATGTGTAAAGTGTCTGCTATTGTTACCAGGAAGGGGACCTGGCCCTGAGCGGTTCTGCCTAGGGCCAGCCAGTAGTGACTGAGCTCTTGACTTTGTTTAGGAAACATTTCAAAACATGAGTCCAGGTGATTTTAAAAGTATGTTTATTAAAGCTGGGGACAGTGAAATAAGGAGGCAATGGGAGAGCCTAGGCAGGGCTGCCTTGGCTCTCTGGAAATGTTATAGGAAAGAAATGAACCTAGACAGAGCTGCTTTAGCTCACTGGGAAGTAAGAGAAGAGGGGGCCTAGGGGACAGGTTCAGGGGGTTAGCCTGGGATGAACTGCTGCTGCCCATGGGTTCCTGGCTGCAAGTTTCGTGGGGTCCCTTAAAGTTTAGGAGATGCATGCCTGTGAGAGAAGAAGAGGGGGAGGACAAAGGAATAGGTGTGCTCCTAGAAGAGACAGTGCACACTGGGACCTTTGTTTTGAGGGGTTTTAAAGGCTAGGACTTTAAAGGAGGTCACAGGGGAGGATCTCGATACAATATTCATCAATTTTATGCTGATGTACCAAAATGAGATTTATTCCCTTCATCTGTCCTTGAATGTGGTTGGCAAATGGCACTAATTGGATTTCTGCTATCTCCCTGAGTGGAGTGATTTAAGCTATTTACCCTCTGGTTGGGGAGGAGAAGTACAAACCATTTATTCTTTCCTTTTTTGTGTGTGTTTTTGTTTGTTTTGCTGATCTTGGTTCTCTCTCTCTCTCTCCTTTCTCTCTCCTCTCCTCTCTCTCTCTCTTTCTTTTTTTCTTGTTGTTCAAGTACAGTTATCTCCATTTCCCCCCACCCTTCCCCACGTCCTCCTTCCTACCCCACTTTGGCCTTGTCCATGTGTCCTTCATACATGTTCTTTGATGACCCTTCCCCTTTTCCCCCTGTTATCCCCTCTCTCCTCCCCTCTGGTTACTGTCAGTTTGTTCTTTATTTCAATGTCTCTGGTTATATTTCCATTACTTGTTTGTTTTGTTGATTGGGTTCCACTTATAGGTAAGATCATATGGTATTTGTCTTTTACCTCCTGACTTATTTCACATAGCATACTGCTCTCCACATCAATCAATGCTGTCACAAAGGGTAGGAGCTTCTTCTGTCCTTCTGCTGCATAGAATTCCATTGTGAAAATATACCGTAGTTTTCTGATCCACTCATTTACTGATGGGCACTTAGGTTGCTTCCATCACTTGGCTATTGTAAATTGTGCTGCTATGACATCGGGGTGCATAGGTTCTTTTGGATTGGTGTTTCCAGATTCTTAGGGTATAATCCCAGCTGTGGAATTGCCAGGTCAAAAGGCAGTTCCATTTTGAGTTTTCTGAGGAAATTCCATGCTGTTTTACACAGTGGCTGTACTAGTCTGCATTGCCACCAACAGTGTACTAGGGTTCTCTTTTCTCCACAACCTTGCCAGCACTTGTTGTTTGTTGATTTGTTTATGATGGCCATTCTGACTGGTGTGAAGTGGTATCTCATTGTGGTTTTGATTTGCATCTCTCTGATGGCTCGTGATGGTGAGCATCCTTTCATATGTCTCTGGGTCCTCTATATGTCTTCCTTGGAGAAGTGTCTGTTCAGGTCCTTTGGCCATTTTTTAATTGGGTTGTTTGTCTTCCTGGAGTGGAGTCATGTGAGTTCTTTATATATTTTGGAGATTAAACTCTTGTCCAAAGTATCATTTGCAAATATATTTTCCTATACAATTAGTTCCCTTTTCATTTTGCTGATATTTTCTTTAGCTGTGCAGAAGCTTTTTAATTTGATGAGTTCCCATTTGTTTATTCTTCCTTTATGTCCCTTGCTCTAGGGGATATATCGGTGAAAATATTGCTGCGTGGAATATCTGAGATTTTCCTGCCTATGTTCTCCTCTAGGACTTTTATGGTGTCATGACTTATATTTAAGTCTTTTATCCACCTTGAATTTGTTTTTGTATATGGTGTAAGTTGGTGGTCAAGTTTCTTTTTTTTGCATGTAGCTGTCCAGATCTCCCAATACCATTTGTTGAAGAGGCATTTTTACTCTGTTTACTCTTAAGTGTTCTTGGTTTAGGGAAGATAGGAATTACCAGATGGCTGCAAATTGCTTGTTTAACTATTTGTCTCAGTTTCTCTATTCTGCTTGTCCTAGTTTACTAGTCCATCGCACTACTTACCAGGCATCATGCTAGGTGCTGGTGACAAAATGATAAAGAAGACAATTTTGATTCCTACCTGCAAAGAACTTACAGTACTTGGGAAATGACAAACAATATTTTTATTTTATTTTATTATTATTTTTTTAAATTTAAGTAATAACTTTATTGTTGTTCAATTACAGTTATCTGCATCCTCTCCCCTCCCCTCCTCCCTCCCCGTCCAACACCACCTCCCTCCCAAGCCTCCCTCCTCCCCCTTGGTTCTGTCCATGTGTCCTCCATAGTGATTCCTGAAAACTCTTCTCCCCATTGTCCCCTCCCCCCTGTCTATTGTTAGACTGTTCTTAATTTCAATGTCTCTGGTTATGTTTTACTTCCTTTCTGCTTTTGTTGTTTATGATCCAGTTAAAAGTGAGATCATATGGTATTTGTCCCTCACCGTCTGGCTTACTTCACTTAGCATAATGCTCTCCAGTTCCATCCATGCTGTTGCAAAGGGTATAAGCTCCTTCTTCCTCTCTGCTGCGTAGAATTCCATTGTGTAAATGTACCATAGTTTCTTGATCCACTCATTTGTAGATGGGCACTTAGGTTGTTTCCAGCACTTGGCTATTGTGAATTGTGCTGCTCTGAACATTGGAGTGCAAAGGTTCTTTTGAATTGGTTTTTCAGGATTCTTAGGGTCTAATCCCAGTAGTGGAATTGCTGGGTCGAAAGGCAGTTCCATTTTCAATTTTCTGAGGAAGTTCCATACTGTTTTCCACAATGGCTGCACCAGTCTGCATTCCCACCAACAGTGCAGTAGAGTTCTCTTTTCTCCACATCCCCTCCAACAGTTATCTGTTGCTTTGTTGATGATGGCCATTCTGACTGGTGTGCGGTGGTATCTCATTGTGGTTTTAATTTGCATCTCTCTGATGGCTAATGATGTTGAGCATCTTTTCATATGACTCTGGGCCCTCTGTATGTCCTTTTTCAAGAAGTGTCTGTTCATGTCTTTTGCCCATTTTTTAATTGGGTTTTTTGTCTTCCTGGAGTGGAGTCGTATGAGTTCTTTATATATTTTGGAGATCAGACCCTTGTCTGAGGTATCATTGGCAAATATGTTTTCCCATACTGTTGGTTCTCTTTTTATTTTAATACTATTTTCTTTAGCCCCACAGAAGCTCTTTATTTT
>PVJI01019073.1:0-31877 GCA_004026765.1 Micronycteris hirsuta
CCGGGAAAGTTAGATCAGCCACAGCCAAGACGCTTCTGAGGTAAGCAAGCAAATACAACCAGAGAAACAAAATAGAACCAGAGACATTGAAGTTTAGAACATTCAGGCAGTAACCAGAGGGGAAGGGGAAGGGGAGAAGGGGGACAAGGATATTCAGGAACTGCAATGAAGGACACATGGACAAAACCAAGGGGGAGGGTGGAAGCAAGGGAGGGAGGTGGGTTTGACTGGGGTGGGGTGGGGGAGGGTAAATGCGGACAACTGTAATTGAACAACAATAAAATAATTAAAAAAAAAAAAAAAAAAAAAAAAAAAAAAAAAAAAAAAAAAAAAAAAAAAAAAAACAAAAAACATCTAGCAAGGCTAACCAGGAGACTGAAATGAACCATACTGTTTTTTTTTTAATGTAAATTTTAATTAAAATATTACAGAAGTAGTGAAGAATGCACAAGTTGTAAGTGTGACATGAACCACATTTTAACTTTTACATTGTTATTTTACTACTTTTATTCTTCTCCAAACCCAGGGTCTTACACATTCTTGCCCCAAGAAAACAGGCTGCTTTGTAAAGTCATTAGTTTACTTTGTACATCAATTATCTTGTCCTCTGGCTTCATCCTGGCTCAGCTCAGAAAGAAGTTAAGAGTCGAGAGTAGTCAGTTTCTTTGGTGTGGTGCCAATGCCACCTGTGGGCCAGCCTTATGTGAGCATTAGCCTTACATGTCAGGAATGAGGGCGTAAAAAGCTAGCCTGGGGAATAATGGAAAGAGGCATTTTGCATTCTCATCAAACAACTTTTGGAAACAGGCTGTTGGCAAATGGAGAGCAGCGGTGGTGTCCTGAATGAATGTGTAAGAATAACTTGGACAAAAGAGATATCCTAGGCTGTGGTAGTCAGGGTGAGCTTCCTGGAGGAAGTGGACAGTGTTGTGTGGATTCACACTTTGGAGTATCACGTGGAAAGAGTATTCCCAGAGGAGACAACAGATAATGAGGAACAAATGAGGAAAAGCTGAGTGGAACAGCATGCTGTATCAGGAACCCAAAGCTGAGCTGGAGTTGAGATGCTTTAGAAAAGAGTTCTGAGAAGACTATTTTGGAACAAATGAAGAACTTGCTCTATTTGAAGATATATGCCTTAAATATATGGGATGTCACTTAAAATTTCTAAAAGTTATTTATGAGATAATTTCAGGGAGTAGTAACCTCCTCTCCCAACATAGGAGGCACTTAAACTTTTATTCTCTCTACTCTTCTGAAATGCATTGTTAGGTATCTTCACCTAATTTCTATATTTTGTTGCCTGATTTGATTTTTATTTTTCGATTAATAACAAACCTTTTTAGGTCTTCATAGACTCCTATCGGCTTACTTTTCTAATGTGTTTCCTCCTTAATTCTCAGGTCTCTCGGGCCGATTGTGCTTTGGGTTCACTTGGTTTCCCTTAGTGATGACTGCTTTCAGTTTCTCTTCCCCTCGGCTTGACGATTTCCATCCTTGTTGTGCAAGGAAATCTCCCCAGTTCTGGGGTCACTGGTGATGGGCCCCACTATCTGTGAGCTTGCTCTTGAGAAGCTCCCACTGCAGCAGAATTGTGAAACTTTTGACCTTGTCCCTGGTGGCCTTGGATACGACCTGGTGTGGCACTGGCCTGCTGATAAATGAAACCTCGCTTGCGAAACCCGGCTCTCTTTTGGCATTTTTTTTTCTAATACCAGGGAGGCTCTAACCTTAGCTTTGGGGGGACTTTTGGTCCCTTTTAGTTACCTGTTCACCTGTCCCTCATGCCCTCCTGAGAGGTGAGTCTATAACTAAATGATCTCAAATTATTTCCTAAATGTTCTTGAAGTACCATGCTATTGAAGACAAGACACATCTAGCAGTTGGGAAGTGAGGCCTAGACCTGCAGTTTCATTAACCAAACAGATCGAATCGTGGAGATGCAGACTTGACTCAGAAACGCTCTTCTCCTTCAGGCCCATTGTCTTAAAGAATAATAAAGAACAGAGAAAAATGTTAAGGCCCATCTCACATTTTCTTTCATTTTTCTGCCTCTTCCTTTTCCCTCCACCTCCGGGAAACATTGTCCTCACCCTTGAGAAGAGCCTCCTGGCGGAAACAGCTCAAGCTGGCTATCTAAACAGGGGAAAAAGAATACAGGAAAAAAACTAAACTTACACTCGCTGTTGACCAGATACACTATACATTTTTTAATAATTAGGTTATATATTTGTTAAGAGAAGAGCTATACGAACAGAAAAGTGGAACAGAGTAGAGAGCCCAGAAATAGTCCCTAAAATACATGAAAGTGTGATATGGGCAAAGCAGGACCCCAGGCAGCAGTGAGTTTGGGAATGGTAAATAAGTAGAGCTGGGACGACTAGTTAACCACTTGGACCTACGCTCAAGTTGTACAGCAAAATTAATTCATTAGATCAGATATTTAAATTAAAAATAGAAAACCGGTAAAACAGACAGATTGAATTTCTTATCTCTGTGTGGGAAAAATGTATCAAGACCTAAAAGCAGAGCGATTGACAAAGTAATATAGAAAGGTATGATTTTATAAAGATGAACCATTTTGGTACACTTGACAACCAAATATACCAAAATGACCAAACCACTAACCAAACAGAGACCAATAGTAGAAATAAAATAGATATTTTTGAATATCCAAGGATTTAAAAACACACATACACCTCTCTTGCAATAAAGCAAAGGAAAACAAACAGAATTGGAAAAATAAAGATGTTAAAGGAAATAAAACTTAAAAAATCTGTAGCAAAAATTCATGCACAATAATAAATGACAAATATAAATGAACAGTCAATTTATACACAAGAAAATTTATGCTTCTAAAGCAGGAACAGAACATAGAAAAAGACATTTCCCCAGGTGATTTGGTGGGGTGCACATAGCCCTGAATCCACAAGCACAATGCAGGCGATTTACTTGTAAGAAACTGAGCTCAATTACTTTTACGAAATCTTATAATCATCTTAAAAGATTCTGAATATTTTAAAAAATAATTTAACACCCTTTCCTGATTTAAAAATTAAAAATTCAGAGCTAAAAGATGGGGGGGTGAGGGGCAGAGGATAATAAAGGGAGGGGGAAATGGGACAACTGTAATAGCATAACCAATAAAATATATTAAAAAAATAAATAAAATGCTATGGAGCTAAGATGGAAGGAAGAGTCTGCAACTTGATAAAAATATCCACCAAAAACCTAAATCAAAAGTCATACTTATCAGGGAAATTTTGTAGTAATCTCATTAAGCTCAAAGTTGTCTGTTATTGATGCTATTATTCTAGACTGTTTTGGAGGTCTTGACCAATTTAATATGTTGTACAACTTAACAAGTTGATTTAACTTGTATATCTGGTGTGTTGAGGGCAGCTTACCTGTGCGGTTGGCCAGGTAAATCCTCTGTAATTGCCTGTGGTTGGGCCTGAAAGGTCACACATAGGGTTTTGGCCTGGAGCCAGATTCTCAACCTCATCTTTTGATTTTTTTCAGAGCTCGAGGGAGAAACCTAGGCTACCCCATCACCAACCTGAATGTTCAGACATTGAGGGACTGTGTCAAGAACCTGGTAATTAGTTGAGGTCATAATCAATGTCACTCCCAGTAGGATGATTAGGCTTGTGTGGAGGATCGAACATAACCACGAGCCCCACTGATGGCCAGGTCAGAAAAAGATGTTCGATAGTCTGTCTGGGTCTACTTTAGAGATCCAGGAGACTTTTTCACCTAAGACTGGTGGTGGGCTTTGTACTTTGCCAGTCTCGTTGATACAGGTGCAACACACATTGTCTGCAACACACAGACTCCACCTTGGCTGGCAGCAGGGAGTTGAGGGCTGTGCAGGTATCCAGCACTACTTGGGCCCGGGAACTGAGGCTTGTCTCTTGTGCCTCCAAAGCTGAAGCACTGCCATGAATGATCTCAGCAACAGTCCAACACAGGCTGTGCACAGCCCTTTCTAACCGAAGGACCCTGACAGTGGAAATAGTGCCCTGGACTTGGTAATGCGCCCCTGGCAATTCTCCTGAGTAACGGGGTCCCCCTGGTTTTGATGTTCCCATCCTACTCAGTGTAGAGTGATACACTCAATGGATGAGATTGTTCTGAATATTTGGAAGTCTCTTATTGATGCCCCATATATACGTGTTACATTGCTACAAGGAAGGCAGGTAAAGACCTGTGTTCACTAAAAACGATAACACTCCAAAGGGAAACACATATGGCTGAGAGTGTAAGAATCATTGCTGCCATCGGAGATGACCAGCCAAAAGTCATGCCTGGTGGGCAGGGTCCTTGAGTGAAATTGAAAAGTCGGTGTAAGATGGGGCAAGTAAAGGGGAGACGAAGGCCTTCACTACTGAGGATCAAAATAGCCCTGAAGGTGGATCGCATGCCGCTTTATTGAGATGTTCCATTTGTCCTCCTCTCCAGCAGGAGTAAGTTGACACCTAGAAAGACATTTGCTCTTGCGTTGTCAGAGTCCAATTGCAGCAACACATTGGATCCAGAATAATAAGGTCGGGGTAGGTAAAGTACCAGAAAGGTCCATGTTTAGAGAATTGTTCCTTTGTAATATTCAGCAGCAAGACAATCAGGTATTTATTTGTCTGCGGGGTTGGGTAGTGGGTGACACATACAGCAGTTTGTCAAATACAGGGCCAGGGCCACTTCCTGGGACAGGATGTGAATGAATTTGATGATTAACAAGTCACATAGGCTACTCCGTGGGAGAGAGAGGGGAGAAATTAGATTCTTACCTCTCCCTTTCCCACAGCCAAGCTCACAGGTCCAAAGATGCTCACATCCTGTCAGGTGGAGGGGCCTCTCCCAATGAACAGTAGGTGGGCAATCTGTTCTGCACCATGAGCAAGAGTTCACCTTTCATCCATCCTCCAGGGTGGTGAACACTTATATATATTAGAATTAGTGAATGTCCTAAGTAGAATCCTAGAAGAAAAATTAAGACCCTAAATGAAAAAAAGAGCACATCACCATGCACTAATTAAGTATTTGAATTGAAATGATCTTAGAGATTGTCTAGTCTAACTCCCTCCCTTTGCAATGTGGAAATTGACAGAGAGCTAAATTGACTAGCCCAGATACAAGTCTGGGTATGTCACTTCTGGGCCTGTGCTCTCTGCTGAGCTCTGCATGCAGCCATGATACGGAAAATAGTGTGTCTCATTTCCTGGTGAGAGCCCCACCCTCTCACGCTGATCATCAGAGTCTAGTCCAGCTTTGGAAATTCTGGAAGTTCTTTGCGCTAGAAGAGTGTTCTTCATTTGACTTTCATTTCCAGGAAGAAGCATCTGCATTTGCCCACTGGTAAGATTTTTCTAGAATTTTTGAGGAGAAATCAATTTGTTTCTGGAATTGTCTAAGCTGGAGGGACTGGGGCACCTAGATAATACTTTTCTTTTAACTGAATATTTCTGAATTACAAGTTTGGTTCCTTGCAGCTTTCAGCTCTGCTTTTTTGCAGGGGTGGCTAGATTTCTCAGAATACTTAACCACAACTAATTAATGAATAACAGTCTCAGTTTTTGAGCTCCAAACCACCCTACTTAATCAAGGTAATTCATACTCTCTTTTTTCCTACTATTTAAATAATTAACGATATAAACATATCCAGCCCTGACTGGTGTGGCTCAGTTTGTTGGACCATTGCCCTATAAACTGAAAGGTCACAAGTTTGAGTTCCAGTCGGGGCATGTGCCTGTGCTGTGGGTTTGATCTCTGGTTGGAGTGCATGCGAAAGGCAGCCGATTGATGTTTCTCTCTCACATAAATGTATCTCTCTCTCTCTCTCTCCTCCTTCCTCTCTCTTTAAAATTAATAAGCATGTGCTTGGGTGAGGATTTAAACAACTATATCCTGAACAGTATTATAGAAAATGTAAAGCAAGAAAGTCATGGAGAACATTACCTTCTGGATTAAGCATGCTGGGTTGTATTAAGGGAGCTCTGTGTGCTAAGTAAATGACTCAGCAGATCTGGTGCGAACATGGCTGACGGAAGTGGCCGTCTTGCACATTCTAAAGTGGCGACATTATCAGGTTAGGTTTTCAGACTGCATGTTTCAGTTAATACTTACTTCAAAATAAGATGCAAATTTCCCTCAGAAAGTTATTTGTAGGTTTTTCACTTTGGAGGTATTGAGCCATGATATTGAAGAAGCTGGAAGGCAAAGGAGACGCCATTATGTGATTTCTAGTGGCCGCCTCTTCTGTATCTGGTTATCATTCTAGTTATGTTGTTCTGCAATACCACTATCATTCACGAACCCATCTTTTTTTAAAAGTATATTTTATTGATTTTGTTGTCCCAATTTTTTCCCCTTTACTCCCCTCTTCCCGGTACCCCTGCTTCCAGCAATCCCCCCTTAGTTCATGTCCATGGGTCATACGTGTAAGTTCTTTGTCTTCTCCCTTTCCTATACTATTCCTAACACCCCCCTGTCTATTTTGTCCCTACCAATTATGCTACTTGATCCCTTCACCATTTCCCCCATTCTCCTCCTTTGCCCTCCCAGCTGATAACCCTCCACATGATCCCCATACCTAAGATTCTGTACCTGTTCTGGTTTTTTGCTTAGTTTGTTTTTGTTTTTAGTTTTTAGATTCAATTGTTGGTAGTTGAGAGTTTGTTGTCATTTTATCACGTACCAACACATCTTGGAGATTGCTCCATGTCATTGCATTTCTTCTCCTGTTCTCTGGCCTGCATTTGTTTATTTAAAATTTTTTTACCCTCACTGGAAGATATTTTTTCATTGCTTTTAGCAAGAAAGGAAGGGAGAGAGGAAAGGAGAGAGAGAGCAACATCGATGCAAGAGAGAAACATCTATTGGTTTCCTTCTATAAGCACCTGGACCCAGGATCGTACATACAGGGACCAGGATGTAAATGGAACCTAGGTATGTGCTCTGACCAGACCTCAAACCCACAACTTTTCAGTTACAGAACAATGCTCCAAACAACTGAGTTACACTGGCCAGGGCTCTGGCCTGCCTTTTTACTCTCTTAATGATATCATCTTTTGAAAAGAAGCTCTTGATTCTAATGCAGTACAGCTGATCATTTTTTCCCTTATGGTTAGCACTTTTTGTGTCCTGTTTAATAAGAGTCTTTGTTTACTAAACATTGTAATGCCATTTTTTTTGTGTGGTTTTTTTTTTTTTGTGTGTGTGTGTTTTTAACTATATTTTATTGATTATGCTGTTACAGTTGTCCCACTTCCCCCCCCTTCTTGCCCCCCACCCCCTTACCCCCCCTTTCCCCACCCTTTAGTTTTGTCCATAGGTCATACACATAAGTCCTTCTGCTTCTGCACTTCCTATACTATTCTTTTTTTTTTTTCAGAGAGAGGAGAAGGGAGGAAGAAAGGGCAATGTATGGTTGCCTCTTACATGGCCCTCATTGGGGACCTGGCCCGCAACCCAGGCATATGCCCCAACTGGGAATTGAACCGGGACCCTCTGGTTCCCAGCCCGCGCTCAATCCACTGAGCTACACCAGCCGGGCCTTGTAATGACATTTTTAATTAATTTATTTTTAGAGATAGAGGAAGGGAGGGAGAGAGGGAGAGAAATATCAGTGTGTGGTTGCCTTTCACGTGCCTCCTACCGGGGACCTGGCCTGCAACCCAGGCCTGTGCCCTGACTGGGAATCAAACCAGCGACCCTTTGGTTTGCAGGCCAGCAGTCAATCCGCTGAGCCATACCAGCCAGGGCCAATTAATTATTTTTTAATTGCACTTTCTCTATTACCATTTATCCCCTCACCCCGCAGTCACCACACTGTTGTCCTTTTCCATGAGTTCTTTCTCTTTTTTCTCTTTTTTGCTCAATCACTCCACTCCCTCAATCACCCCTGCTAAAATCTCTCAGCTATCTATGAGTCTGTCTCTATTTTGCTTCTTAGTTCAGTTTGGTCATTAGATTCCAAATATGAGTGAAATCATATGGTACTTTTCTTTCTCTGGCTTATTTCACTTGCATACCATTCTCCAGGTCCATTCATGCTGTCACAAAGGGTAAAATTTTTCTTTTTAGTGGCTGAATAGTATTCCATTGTGTAAATCTACCATAGCTATTTTATTGACTCATGTACTGATGGACACTTGGGCTGCTTCCAAATCTTGGCTATTGTAAATAATGTGGCAATGGACATAGGGGTACATGTTCTTTTGAATTAGTGTTTCATGTTTCTTTGGGTAAATTCCCAGAAATGGAATTGCTGGGTAAATCCATATTACTTTCCGCAGTGACTGCACCAATCTGCATCCCCACCAATAGTGCACAAGGGCTCCTTTTTCTCCATATTCTCACCAATACTTGTTTGTTGATTTATTGATGATGGCCATTCTGACTAGTGTGAGGTAATATCTCACACTATAATATCTCACATTGTAATGCCATTTTTTGTGTGTGGTTTTTTTTTTGTGTGGTTTTAATGTGCGTTTCTCTGATGATTAGTGATGTTGAGCATCGTTTCATATGCCTATTGGCCATCTCGATGTCCTCTTTGGAAAAGTGTCTATTCAGGTCCTTTGCCTATTTTTTAATTGGATTGTTTGTTTTTTTGGTGTTGAGTTTTAAAAGTTTCTTATAAATTTTGAATATCAACCCCTTATCAGATGTATAAGTGAATATGTTTTCCCTTTCAGTGGGTTGTCTTTTCATTTTATTGATGATATCCTTTGTTGTGCAAAAACTTTTTAGTTTGATGTAGTCCTGTTTGTTTCTATTTTCTTTTGTTTCCCTTTCCCAAAGAGATACATCAGAAAAAAATGTTTCTATGAGAAATATCCAACACTTAACTGCCTATGTTTTCTTCTACGATTTTTGTGGTTTCAAATCTAACATTTAAGTCTTCTTGGGTTCATTCTTGTGAGTGATGTGAGAAAGTGGTCTAGTTTCATATTTTTGTGTATATCTGTTCAGTTTTCCTACACCAATTATTGAATAAACTATCTTCGGCCCATTGTATGTTTTTCTCCTCCTCCATCAAATATTGACTGTAAAGTCATGCATTTATCTCTGGGCTCTATATTCTGTTCCATTGAGCTATATGTCTGTTTTTATGCCAGAACCATGTTGTTTTGATCACTATGGCCTTATGGTATAGTTTGATATTAGGTAGCATGATTCCTCGAACTTTGTTATTCTTTTTTTTAACTATATTTTATTGATTATGCCATTACAGTTGTCCCACTCTTCCCCCCTTCTTGCCCCCCACCCCCTTACCTCCCCTTTTCCCCCCTTTAGTTTTGTCCATAGGTCATACACATAAGTCCTTCTGCTTCTGCACTTCCTATACTATTCTAAACCTCCCCCTGTCTGTTTTCTACCTCCAATTTATGCTACTTATTCTGTGTCCCATTCCCGCCCTCTCCCCCTACCACTCCCCTGTTGATATTCTTCCATACCTTATATAACTCCCTTTAACATTTCATACAATAAAGGCTGGGTGGTGATGAACTTCTTGAACTTGACCTTATCTGAGAAGCACTTTATCTGTGCCTCCATTCCAAATGATAACTTCACTGGATAGAGTATTCTGGATGTAGGTCCTTGCCTTTCATGACCTGGAACACCTCTCTCCAGCCCCTTCTTGCCTGCAAGGTCTCTTGAGAAATCAGCTGAAAGTCTTATGGGAATTCCTTTGTAGGTAACTGTCTCCTTCTCTCTCGCTGCTTCTAGGATTCTGTCCTTATTTTTAATCTTGGGTAATGTAATTATGATGTATCTTGGTGTGTTCTTCTTTGGGTCCAACCTCTTTGGGACTCTCTGAGCTTCCTGGACTTCCCGAAAGTCTATTTCCTTCACCAGCTTTGGGAAATTCTCCATCATTATGTGTTCAAATAAGTTTTCAATCCCTTGGTCTTCTTCTTCTCCTTCTGGCAGCCCTATGATCCGTATGTTGGGCTGTTTACAGACGTCCTGGAGGTTTCTGAGCCCCTCCTCTGTTTTTTTAATTTTTGTTTCTTCATTCTTTTCTGGTTGGATGTTCTTTTCTTTTTGCTGGTCCACTCCATTGATTTGAGTTCCAGTTTCCTTCTTATCCCTATTGGTTCCCTGCAGATCTCTCCTCATTTGTTCAAGTAATTGCGATAATTTTTCGTCGAATTCCGTGAGCATCCTGATTACCAGTGTTTTAAACTTTGCATCTGATAGGTTGTCTGACTCTTGGTTGGTTAGTTCTGGAGCTTTGATCTATTCCTTTCTTTGGGCCATTTCACCCCCCTCGGTGTGCCTGTTACTGTAAGGAGGGCGGAGCCTTGGGGTTCACCTGGACAGGGAAACTCACAGTGGTTGTGTTGTTACATAGCCTGTGGGAGTGGGACCTGAGAGCACAAAGGCCCTGCTTTACTCTCCGCACCAACAGGGCTTCCCACAAGCAAGTTGAGCCCCTCTGCGTTGGCTCCGGGGGTCGCTCCAGGGTCAGTGGATGGGCCGCAGAGTTCCAATCCTCCATGGGTCTCCCCAGCGAACTCTCCTGTGAGGCCGGGAGTTGCTCCCTCTGCCGCCTCCACCCCCACTGGTGCTCTCAATCTGCGCGGATGGGTTGCGCCCTGCTTTCTCTCCTGGTTTGTCTGCACACGAATGCGGACCTGCCCGGTCCATCAGTCTCGGCCCTGCTGGGTCCGGATGAGCTGGGCACTGGCCCTGCTTTGGTCAGGCACTCCCGTCTCGGTGTGCTGCAGCCCCGCGGGAGCCGCCCCTCAAACCGCATCCAGCTCGCCGTGGAGTCACCATGCGCTCTCCCTCCGCCCTGCTCCTCCCGGCTCACCAGACGGGATGAATGTATCTTTTTTAATTCCTTGGTTGTCAGACTTCCTCTCAGTTCAATTTTATGTCAGATCTGGCTGTTTTTGTTTAAGTAAATTGCTGGTTTTTCCCTTGTTTGGCTGTGCAAGGAGGCACGGCGTGTTCACCTATGCCACCATCTTGCTGGAAGTCCAAACTTTGTTATTCTTTCTCAAGATCGCTGTTGCTATGTGGGGTCTTTTGTGGTTCCATATAAATTTTTGGAATATTTTTTCTAGTCCTGTAAAATAGGCCATTGGTATCTTGATAGGAATTGCTTTGAATCTATAGCTTGTTTTGGGTAGTATGGACATTTTAATGACGTTAATTTTTCCTATCCATGAACACGGTATATGGTTCCACTTATTTGTGTCTTCTTCTATGTCTTTCTTCAGTGTCTTATAATTTTCTACATGTCTTTTATCCTTGGTTAATTTATTCCAAGGTATTTTGTTCTTTTTGAAGCAATTGTAAATAAGATTTTTTAAAATTTCTCTTTCTGATAGTTCATTATTGGCATATAAAAATGCAACTGACTTCTGGGTATTAATTTTGCATGCTGCTACTTTACCAAATTCATTTATGAGTTTTAGTAGTTTTTGGTGGAATCATTAAGGTTCTCTATATACACTATATGATGTCATCTGCAAGTAATGACAGTTTTACTTCTTCCTTCCTGTTTGGATGTTTTATTTCTTCTTCTTGTCTGATTGCTATGGCTAGGACTTCCAGTACTGCATTAAAATAAAAGTGGTGAAAGTGGACATCCCCATCTTGTTCTTGATCTTAAAGGGAATGCTTGTAGTTTTTGCCCATTGAGTATGATGTTGGCTGTGGGTTTGTCATATATGGCCTTTATTACTTTGAGGTATGTTTCCTCCTTTTCCACTTTGCTGACAATTTTTAAACATAAATGGGTGCTGGATTTTATCCAATGCTTTTTGTGCATTTATCGATATGATCATGTGGTTTTTATCCTTCATTTTGTTTATGTGGTATATCATGTTTATTGATTTGTGTGTATTGTACCAACCTTGCATCCCCAGAATACATTCCACTTGATTGTGTTGTATGATCTTTTAAATGTATTGTTGTATTTGGTTTGTTAATATTTTGTTAAGGATTTTAGCATCTATATTCTTCAGGGATATTGGCCTATAAATTTCTTTCTTAGTGGTGTCTTTATCTGGTTTTGGAACTAGGACAATGCTGGCCTTGTAAAAATGAGCTTTGAAGACTTCCCTCCTCTTGAATTTTTTGGAATAGTTTGAGAAAAAGAAGCGTTGGATCTTTGAATATTTGCTAAAATTCACCTGTAAATCCATTCAGTCCAGAGGTTGGGTAGTTGGGAGTTTTTTTATTACTTCTTTATTTTCCAACTCTTGGATTCTTGGGCTTTTGTATTGCCTTTTTATACTCTATTTCATTTATTTCTTCCCTGATCTTTATTATTTACTTCCTTCTACTCACTTTCAGTTTTGTTTGTTGTTCTTTTTTCAAATTCCTTGAAGTGTAAAATTAGGTTTTTTATTTGAATTTTTCTTGTTTCTTAAGACAGACCTGTAATGCTGTGAATTTCCTCTTAATACTTCTTTCACTATGTCTCACAAATTTTGGGTAGTTGTGTTCTTATTTTCATTTTTTAAATGGTATCTTTTGATTTCTTCCTTGATCTCATCATTAACCCATTTATTGTTTAGCAACATCTTATTTAGCTTCCATGTCTTGGTGTGTTTTTCAGTGTTCTTCTTGTGATTTCTAGTTTCATAGCAGTGTGGTCAGAGAAGATGCCTGATATGATTTCAATCTTCTTAAATTTATTGAGACTTGTTTTGTGTCCTAATGTTTAATCTATTACAGAAAACACCCCATATACACTTAAAGAGAGTGTATATTCTACTGTTTTGGGGTAAAATGCCCTGAAGATATCAATTAAATCCATTTGATCTAGTGTATCATTTGAGGCTGCTGTTTCCTTGTTGATTTTCTGTCTGGAAGATCTATTCATTAATGTTTCTAGGGTGTTAAAAGTCCCCTATTATGACTGTATTAATGTCAATCTCTCCCTTAACATTCATCAAGACTTGCTTTACATAAATAGGTGCTCCTATGTTGGCTGCGTAAGTGTTTACTAGGATTATATCCTCTTGTTGGACTGTTCCCTTTTTCATTATGTAGTGCCTTCTTTGTCTCTTAGTATAGCCTTGGTTTTAGAGCCTATTGTGTCAGATACAAGTATTGCTATCCCAGCTTTTTTCCCTTTCCATTTGCATGAAATATCTTTTTCCATCCCTTTACTTTTATTCTGTGTATATCTTTCATTCTGAGGTGGGTCTCTTGAAGACAGCATATATATAGGTCTTGTTTTCTTATCCATTCAGATTATGCTTTTTGATTGGAGCATTAAGCCATTTACTTTTATGGTGATTATTTATAGATATGTATTTATTACCATTTTATTTTTTTAAACTATGTTCCTCTTTTATTTCTTTTTTCATTTTCTTCTCTTTCTTTTTTTTCTCCTTCTCCTCCTCCTTCTTCTTCTCCCTCTTCTTCCTCTTGTTTTTACTTTAAGCAAACCTTTTAACATTTGTTGTAATACTGGTTTAGTGGTAACAAACTCCTTTAGCATTTTCTTGTCTGGGAAGCTCTATTTCTCCTTCAATTTTAAATGTTAGCCTTGCTGGGTAAAGTAGCCTTGGTTGTAGGTCCTTGATTTTCATCACTTTGAATATTTCATGCCAATCTCTTCTGGCCTAAAAATGTTTCTGTTGGGAAATCAAATGACAGCCTAACGAGAACTCCCTTGTAAGTAACTGTCTCTCTCTTGCTGCCTTTAAGATTCTTTCCTTGTCTTTAAGCTTTGACATGATATGTCTTGGTGTGGGCTTCTTTGGGTCCATCTTGTTAGGGACTCTCTGTACTTCTGGACTTGTGTGTCTTTTTCCTTCACCATATTGGGACGTTTTTGGTCATTATTTCTTTAAATAGGCTCTTGATCCCTTGCTCTCTTGCTGCTCCTTCTGTTATCCCTATCACGCAGATGTTGTTACACTTCATGCTGTCCTAAAGGTCCCTTAAACCATCCTAATTTTTTAAAATTCTTTTTTTTTTCTTCTCTGATTAGGTGTTTTTTCCACCTTGTCTTCCAAATCATTGATTTGATCCTTTGCTTCATATAACCTGTTTATTCCTTCCAGTGTATTATTTATTGCATTCTTTGTTTCTGACTGGTACTTTTTTATGGTTTCTATGTCTTTTTCAAGCTGTTGAGCAACCTTATAATCATTACCTTGAACTCTATATCTCATAAATTGCTTGCCTCCATTTCATTTAGCTCTTCTTTTGGAGAATTCTCTTGTTCTTTCATTTGGGTCCTCTTTCTTTGTCTCCCCATTTTGGCTGTTTCTTTGTATTTGTTTCTACGTATTAGGTAGATCTGCAAAGACTGTGGTGCAAACCTATGTCATATGCTGCCTATGACTGGCCCTAGGAAACCTGTTTGGAGCTATCAGCAATCACAGCTTGCGTCATCATCTGCTATCTCTGAGTGTGTGCTGAAAGAACCAAGCTACACACGAATCCCACCTTTCACTAGCACCAGGCCCAGGGGAGGGTTGGCTAAAGTCTCAAAGCACCTAGACATCTGCCTCAGCCTACAGGCTGTCTGTTAGGCTTAGTCATTGAAAGAGCCTCTGGCTATATTCCTCAGCAGGGATTAAGCTCCTCAGGGTGGGGTGAGAGGAATTCCTGTGGGAGTGCTTCCCCCTCAGGCTGATGCCACCTGGAAGAAGTGCTTTGCCTAAGAAAGGTGGTATGGAGAATGACTAAGCACAGGGATCTTGGCTGCTGACCTTTCAGCTCTCTCTCCAGAGCCTGCTGCCCCCCGCCACCCCAGACTCTCCTCATGCAGCTGGAGTCTACCCTGCCCTCCATCTGCTAGAGTTCACAGTAAGTGGCTGCAAACAAAATTTTGTGTTTGGGCACTTTAAGAGGGTGGCTGTGTCTCTAGCCATCTCTCCCCAGTGGACCAAAACCCTGCTGCTTTTCACAGCCCACTGTTATGTGGATGCCTTTCCTGGCTCTGGTGGTCTAGGCTATGGAACCAGCTTGAGGGTTAGACCCCATACTTCTCAGGGGAAGCCCTCTGCAGCTGAGATTTGCCTCTGGAATTTCAGCTGCTGCCTGTGGGAGTCCAACCAGCCCTACTGTGCCTCTGTCCTTCTTACCAATCTCGATGTGGCTTCGTCTGTAAGTACTCGGTTTTAAGGCTTTTCTCTAATCATCAGTTGGTTAGTTATTCTGGATGATTTTTCTATAATTTAGTTGTAATTCTAGTTTGGTCCTTGGAAGAAGTTAGTGTAGCTTCCACCTACTCCACTGCCATCTTGGATCTCTGCTTTTCTGTGGGTTTTTATATTTAGGTTTATGTTCTATCTGGATTTGAAATTCTGCAGATAGAAGATAAAGGTTCATTTTATTTTTTATGGCTCTCCAATTGATCTGTCATTTATTGTAAAGACTATCTTTTTTTTTGTTTTTTTCTTTTAAATATATTTTACTGATTATGCTATTACAGTTGTCCCACCCCCACCCCCCTGCCATTTATTCCCCTTCGCCCCACACCCCGCCCATTCCCCGCCCTTTAGTTTTAGTCCATGGGTTATACACATAAGTTCTTTGGTTTCTACATTTCCTATACTATTCTTAACCTCCCCCTGTCTGTTTTCTATCTATTGCTTATGCTACTTATTCTCTGTACTTTTTCCTCCTCTCTCCCTCTTCCACTCCCCTGTTGATATCCCTCCATGCCTTATATAAATCTCTTTAACATTTCATATAATAAAAGCTGGGTGATGATGAACTCCTTGAACTTGACCTTCTCTGAGAAGCACTTTATCTGCCCTTCTGTTCTAAATGAAAGTTTTGCTGGAGAGAGTATTCTTGGATGTTGGTCCTTGCCTTTCATGACTTGGTATACTTCTTTCCAGTCCCTTCTTGCTTGAAGGATCTCTTTTGAGAAATCAGCTGACAGTCTTATAGGAATTCCTTTGTAGGTAACTGTCTCCTTTTCCCTTGCTGCTTCTAAGAGTCTCTCTTTATTTTTAATCTTGGGTAATGTAATTATGATGTGTCTTGGTGTGTTCCTCTTTGGATCCAACTTCTTTGGGACTCTCTGAGCTTCCTGGACTTCCTGAAAATCTATTTCCTTTACCAGCTTGGGGAAGTTCTCCTTCATTATTTGTTCAAATAAGTTTTCAATCCCTTGGTCTTCCTCTTCTCCTTCTGGCACCCCTGTGACTCAGATGTTGGGACATTTAAAGATGTCTTGGAGGTTCCTAAGCCTCTCCTCATTTTTTGAATTCTTGTTTCTTCATTCTTTTCTGGTTGAATGTTTTTTTCTTCCTTCTGGTCCACTCTGTTGATTTGAGTCCCAGTTTCCTTCCTATTCCTATTGGTTCCCTGCACATTTCCCCTCATCTTCTTTAGCATATCTTTCATTTGTTCCTCTAATTGTGACCAAATTTCAACCAATACTGTGAGCTTCCTGATTACCAGTGTTTTGAACTGTGCATCTGATAGGTTGGCTATCTCTTCGTGGCTTAGTTGTATTTTTTCTGGAGCTTCGATCTGTTCTTTCATTTGGGCCATTTTTTTTCCTCAGCCTGCCTGTTACTTTAAGGGGTGGAGCCTTTGGTGTTCACCAGGGCGGGGTAACCCACTATGTTGTGTTGTGACGCTTCCTGTGGGGGTGGGGCCTGAGCGAAAAATGGCGCTTGCTCTGCTCTCCACACTTTCCTTGATACCCACAAGCAAGTTGGGTCCTTCTGTGCTGGTTCCTGGGTGGGTGGGTTTGTGTAGTTCTAAATCTCTGTGGGTCTCTCCAGTGAACTCTCCTGTGAGGCCAGGAGTTCCTCCCGCTGCTGCCTCAACCCCCACAGGTGTTTTCAATCGGTGGTTTGAGGCTTTATTTCCCCATGATGGTGGGTTGCGTGGTCTGCTCCACTCCCCAGCTTTTTCTCCTGGTTTATCTGCATGCGAATGAGGAACCGCCTGGTCCACCAGTCTTGGCCCCATTGGGTCCGTGTCGGACAGCCATGGGTTTTGCTGAGTGTGCCAGCCACATTTTGGCCAGGCACACCCACCACGGGCCTCTCCAGGCAGCTGCAGCTTTGCTGGTACCACTCCAGAAACCGTTGTCCTGCCACATGCTCTCCGCCTGGCTCTGCCCCGCTTACCGGTCTGGATGAATGCGTCCTCTTTAACTCCTTGGTTGTCGGACTTCCACTCAGTTTGATTTTCTGTCAGTTCTGGCAGTTTTTGTTTTTTAAATTGCTGTTTTTCCTCTTTTGGTTGTGCGAGGAGGCACGGTGTGTCTACTTATGCCTCCATCTTGGTCAGAAGTCCCCATCTGTTTTTTTTTGTTTCACTGAAGTGCCATTTTTATCCATTATCAAGTGATATTATATGTGTGAGACTTTTTTAAAGTAATAGTTTTAGGTTTACAGAAAAATTAAGCAGAAAGTAGAGTTCCTATATACTGCTCTCTTCAAACTTTATTATTAGCATCTTGCACTAGTGTGGTACATTTGTTCAAATGGATGAACCAACATTGACACACTGTTATCATTAACTGAAGTCCACAGTTTACATTAGAGTTCATCTTTGCATTGTACAGTTCTCTTTTGCCAAATGCAAAATGTCGTATATCCACCATTACAGTGTCATGCAGAGTATTTTCACTGCCCCCTAAAAATTTCCTGGTTCCTAACCTCTGGCAACCATTCATTTTTTATTTTTACTGTCTCTGTAGGTTTGCCTTTTCCTGAATGCCATATAGTTGGAATCATGTAACATATTACCTTTTCATACTGGCTTCTTTCACTTAGTAATATACATTTAAGGCCCCTCCATATCTTTTCATGACTTGATAGGTCGTTTCTTTTTAGTACTGAATAATATTCTGTGGTATGCATGCACCATAGTTTGTCAGTCACCTGTTGGAAGACATCTTGGTTGCTTCCAAATTTTGGCAATTATGGATTATGCATAAAGCTGCTACAAACATTCATGTGCAGGTTTTGTGTGTGGACATAAGTTTTCAACCCATTTGGGCAAATATCTAGGAACATAATTGCTGGATTGTATGGCAAGAATATGTTTAGTTTTGTAAGAAATTAACCATCTTCCAGAGTGGCAGTACCATTTTTCATTCCCACCAGCAATGAATGAGAGTTCTTGTTGCTCCTAATTCTCACCAGCTTCCGGTGTTGTCAATGTTTTGAATTTTATTTGACTCCAGAAGGTATATAATAATGTTCCATTGTCATTTTAATTTGCAATTCCCTAAAACCATACTATGTTGAGCATATTTTCCTATAGAATTTTTTTTTGGGGGGAGGTTGTATATCTGTTTTGGTAGGGTATTTATTCAGATGTTTTGCCCCCTTCATAATTGGGTTGTTTGTTTTCTAACTGTTGAGTTTTAAGAATTCTTTGTATATTTTGGATAATAGTCCTTTATCAGATGTGTCGATATTTTCCCCCACTCTGTGGCTTTTCTCTTCATTCTCTTTTGAATAACAGAAGTTTTAATTTTAATAAAATCCGATTTCTCGATTTTGTTGTTTCATGGATTGTACTTTCAGTGTTGTACATAAGCACTCATCACCAAATCCAAGGTCACCTGGGTTTTCTCCTGTGATACCTTCTAGAAGTTTTAGAAGTTTGTGTTTCATATTTACATATGAGATCCTTTTGAATTAAATTTTGTGAAAGGTGTAAGGCCAGGGTCTAGGTTCTTTGTTTTTTGTTTGTTTTGAGGATTTTTGTTTGTTTGTTTTACAGGTGGATGTCCAGTTATACCAGTTTCAATTTCATGAAAAGATTACCCTTTCTTTGAGCTAAGTCACTTCACCTTTCTGAGCTTTGGTACCCTACATGTCTTTGTAACAGCTGCCCTGCCTGTCTTAGACTAAAAAATGTAGTTACCAATGATGGCCAAATGACATAGGGAAAATGTTTTAAACCTCTGTTGTTTGCCCTGGCCAGGTAGTTCAGTTGGTTGGAGCGTTGTCTTGCTATGCCAAAGTTGCGAGTTCGACCCCCGGTCAGGACACAGACAAGAAGCAACCAATGAAAGCATAAATAAGTGGGACAACAAACTGATGTCTGTCTTTCTTTCTCTCTCCCTTTCTCTCTCTAAAAATCAATAAATTTAAAAAAGAAAGTAGATTGGTGGTAGAAAATAGCTTAGGGCTGTGAGGAAAGTCGGAGTGACAGCCAAAGGGCACGGGGTTTCTTGGGAGATGATGCAAATGTTCTGGGGATGATTGTATGCGATTGCACAACTCCGTGAAAATATGAAAACCCACTGAATTGCACGATACGTGAATTATATCTCAATAAAGATGCTTTTTTAAAAAACTATCCTGCTTAACGAAAGTGTTCTTACTGTATCATTAAAAGTGCTCTTGGACGGTGGTGACGGTTACACAACAGTGTGAATGTACTTAATGCCACTGAGCTGTACACTTAGGATGGTAAAATTTATGTTATGTATATTTTGCCGTTATAAAAAATTTTTAAATGACTCTTTACACTTGTCCTTAGGGTTCGAGGTACTCTGTTTCTTGGGTAGGGACAGACAGTAAAGTAAGAACGTGAAGGACCCTCACCTTGTCTATGTTCAGACCTTCAAGAAAATATTGAAAAAGCTAGATTGGTGACATGAATGTTGGCATCACAACCCAACAATTATTTCAGTTTCCTCCTTTCTAGATCAGTGGTATAGGTCTTACTTTGCAGTAGTTTTCCATAAGTAGAGAGGGCAGGTACTGGCCACCAGCAAGTTGAAGGACATACATGTTGAATTTGGTGATTGTAACCTGTGACTGCCTAATCATTTCAATACAAAACAAAAATAAAAAAAATTAGAATCCCAGTGATTAAAAACTTTTAAACAACTGGTTGAGTCTCTTCAAACAAGGCCCAGGAGGAGGTGAAATAGATTGATTGGAATGTAATCTTTTTTCCTTTCCTTACCACTTCCTGGAGGGTGTCTAAGGCCCAGAACCAAGCCCAGGTACTAGAGTCAAAGAAGGGCTTGTGGTCAGTTATGTGCAAATTAATGTAGAAGCAACAAAAAGCATGCACGTTCAGAAGATTTTTGTTTCATTGTCAGCATTTATCCTTGACTATTGTCTTGTGGATCAAATTCAGATCAATGGGAAGGGTGTGCTGCAACAGGTTGAGAGAACGTTTAGTCCTGCTTGGCTTTCTTAGGGAGGCTTTCAGATCCAACTCTGCTTTTGGAAGATCAGTAGACCTGAATCTCCAGAACAGGCCTTCAGGTGGGAGCTGAGTCCAGGGGGTGGAAACTGCTTGGAGATTCAGTCAAACCAGTCTGTTCTTGCCCTGTACTAGGCGGGCACAACCTCCTCCAAGTCCTGCAGCTACTGCAACACCTCCAGGTTTTCTAGCTACCCTAGGATGAAAGACCATTCGTTTTAATAATAAACAGACACAGACATATCTCAAGATTGAGGCAAGAAACTGTTTAGAGCAAGTGACTTAATAATGATCCTTGAGGATCACAATAGGAATTTAACTTCAGGTTCATGACTTACTAATTAATTATTCATCTTCCTTTTTTAAAAGAGTTAAGACTGGGAGAGCCTGGGATCAATACCTTACAAATGACACAAGATGAAGCCCTGAGACACCCCCTTTTTTCCTCCCTCATCCACAGCATGGGCCCTGAATGCAGCTGTTGACCTTTAACAAATAGATAACCAGATATTTCTTTTTTTTTTTAATTTTTTTTAAGATTTTATTTCTTTTTAGAGAGAGGGGAAGGGAGGGAGACAGAGAGGGACAGAAACAGCAATGTATGGTTGCCTCTCACATGGCCCTCACTGGGGCCCTGGCCTGCAACCCAGGCATGTGCCCTGACTGGGAATCGAACCGGGACCCTCTGGTTCCCAGCCCGCGCTCATTCCACTGAGCTACACCAGCCAGGGCCAGATATTTCTTCAATAAAATGGTTTTATTCAGGAACAGCAAAGAATTTGAATTCAGGACATGTGGTCTAATGGCCTACTGCATGCAAGTCCAGAGAACAAAGGAGAGGCACACTCCTTTATGCGTTATGGAGTTGGGAGGGGCTGGTATAAAGAAGTCTGTCGAAACAGACTAAATATTCAAAGTATAATGACTGTGCATTGGCTGAGCTATGGTAGTCTCCCATTGGCTGAGCTGTTACTGGGCAAGGAGGAATCTCTTCTTCCTTCTGCTGAGGTAGTAATGTAGTGTCACTTCCTGTTTGAGATGCAAGGTACTCCTCTTCCTGTTGTGAGGACAGTGGCACACCCCTGAGAGTTCTCTCTTCTATCCTCCCGACTCTGTTTTAACTGAGTTTTCTGTTTGTTAACTTTCACACCTCCAGTGGCTCATCTTTTTCTGCCAGGCTGGGTCCAGGTGCAGACTAGAGGATGAGCATAAATTCTTGAGTGAGATGATCTTGAGTTTATTTGCAGGCCTTGCCATGTGTCAGCTGATTGACATTGAACTTAGTTTCCTCATCTCTATACTATGTCTAATAATTAAAATAGCCACATTATAGATGTGAATTAAATAACAATGATGATGAATATTTGTTGAGAATAGTGGAAAGACCAGGAACTACTCTAAGTGCTTAATCTGTTTTACCTCCCATAATTGTGCTCAGGTAGGAATTTCACAGCTGGGGCCTGAAGACTGGAGTTTTTGAAACCTCTCTAGTTAGTTGAGAACCTCTCCAGTCAAGTTGAGAACCATGGCTGTGTATTAACATTTAGACAGAGATTAACCATTCAGGGTCTTATCAACAAAGAGACCTCATTCTGTCACTCACTAGCTCACTTGGCCAAGTCTTTCAACCTTTTCAGGCCTCAGTTTTCTCATCCACAAGATGGGAACAAAAATAGCAACCACTTTTGAGGTGAAATGAGCTAGCTGAGGTGACTCTGGCACACACAATATTTGATAAATGTTAGCTGTTAACATTAGGCCAATTCCTTTCTCTTAGGTGACTGAGAACCCAAAGACCTTCTGACCTTTGCGCATAGGTCATTCTCAATTAGTTTAAATTCATTGCTTTTCCAGCCACATTGTTTATTTCAAATCCTAAGTGTAGAGGGAAGGGAGGCTAGTATGTTATTACGGGAAAATCCTGTGTTTGGTCCAACAGGACTGACTTGAACCTCTGTTTGAGCCTCAGTATCCTCATCCATAACCTGGGAGAACAAAACCCTGCACTGCTGTGAGAGCTGGAGATAATTCGTGCAAAGGACACAATATCTGGGTTTTGCATGATTGCCACCATTTTGTTTATAAAATACAGAAAATGTGAACAAAAAGGAGGAAACTGTTTTCAAAAATTCAAACAGGAAACAGGCAGAGCACGAGGAGTGGATGGAGAATGAAGAATAGCTGGGGAGGGCCTGGAGCTCAGGGTCCTGGGCCACAGACCCCCTCCTGTTAGCACCTCCAGGGCTTGGCCCTGGACAGGGTCTGGTGACTGCTAACCGAAGAGCGTGGCCAGGGTTGCGAGCAGTTTATTACCCCTGCTCAGGGCTAGGCCAGACCCACCCCTGCTTTTCTGTGCAGAATCTCCCCACATTTCTGCTCGAGGCCTGTTTTGACCCAAGAAGAGCAGCCCCTGCCATCTGATCTGAGGAGCTGACCCAGGGCTTTAGTGCAGATCTGAGCTACTGCATGGAGGGACAATTCCTCTCCCCAGACCCCTGTCAAGGGAAAATGGCATTTTACTTGCCACAGGCAGTCTGAAGCCTGTCTTTAAAAATTACAGGGGTCATTAAATACTAAATGTAGTCCAAATAAATGCTTTCCCATGAAGCATGTCCAGCTTCCTGGTTTTTAGTTTGCATGTTGACTATTGTCATCTCCCTCTTCTGAGTGGTTGGAAATTGGGCATCTGTTCCTTTAAATAAGAAACATTTGTGAGTCACCTCTGTTCTGTCTGAGAAATAAAGTTTATTTTCTAGTTCTTTCTGTTGAGGAATTTTCCTTCTCTCTCACTGAACACCAGATTCTGCCCCTCTGCAGCAGGGGAATGCTTTCACAGTTGTCTCTTGTGATTTTTTTCAAGCCCCGCTGAATTTGCTGGTAAATTAAGAATGTGCACAATGGAGAAACAGGAAGTAAGTTTTGGAGGAGACAGAAGAGCCTGGTAGAAGGATCGAAAGCGAAAGAAAACTTCCTGGAGGCAGTTCCATTCCCACCCTTTCTCCCTGCTCTGTTTTAAGGGATTTTTCTCTGATTGTGTGGACAAGCCTTAGGAATTTGAACCTGTGGAATTAGGCATTTTGGGGGCATCTTGTCATCAGGGACTTGGTGACTGATGTTGCTGGGACAGGGTGAAGCAGGTGAGTGCTGGTGCAAAAGCAGCTTCTGGATACCACATTGCTGGGACTTGCTGAGTGAGGACACCTGTGGGTTTTGCCAGGATCTCCAAGCGGGGTGTCTCTTGGAACTACAGCCACCAGCCTTGCTGCTTCTTAACTCTGGAAATCTCCAGTTCCTCTGCTACCTTTCTCAGAGTCTCCTCAGAATCTCCTCAGCGGCCTCAAGTGTAGACAGTGTCTCTCTCCTGCCGGATCAGTGTGGAGTTTCCGCAAGACTTTATTTTTTCTGTTTTCTTTTCTATTTGGTCCTGGGGCAGAGGGCTGAGTGAAACTTTCTTCTCTCACATCCCAGGGCCCCGTGGTCCTTGGTCTCTAAGGCCCACAGTCCCCTTCTCCCCCTGCCCTGTTCCAGGAACTTTCCTGATCCCCACTTCCTACTCCCCTTGGTGGCTCCCCAAAGACAACTCTTTAAATCTTTTGATACATAGCCCTGAATTGATCTGTATCTTTGCAAAATGTATCATTGCTTTGTGTGTATACACTACTTTTTAACTATATGACCTGGAGCAAGTGAGTACTTTCCCTGTGCTTGTTTCCACTTCATTAAACGGTGTTCACACGGTGTTCACACGGTGTTCACGCTGCATCGTGAGGAGATTGTGAGGATGTGAGATGTGCACTTAACCACTTTCAACGGTGACTGGCTCCGTACCGAAAAGTGTTACCAATTATAGTTACAAACATAGTATTTGTATTAGTTCCTCATTCTTTTTCTTTTCTTTTTTTAAAAGTAAGCACTCTGTATATTTGCTTTCTGTGGATTTTGCCAGGCACTACTTTCTAACCGCTGCATAGTATTGCATGATGGGCAGTCTCCCCAGTCCTGCATAGTCTCTCCAGTCCTTGGCCTGATCCAGCCTGCAAACCTTTCCCAACGTGATAGGTCTCAAGTGGGGATCTCATTGCTTTATTTTGCATTTCTCATGTTCCTGACAAACTGGAGCATCACTGCATACACTTGGGCTATTTGAGTAACCCCATCAGGGAACTCCATATCCATCGTCTGTCTACAGGATTTCTTTTTCTTGTCAATTTGCAGGAAACATATGATTCTAGATATGATTAGTTCTAGATATGATTAGTCCCATGGCAGGTCCTGGGAACATGAACATGAAAAATGCAGACTCTCCCCTGCGAAACTCAAAGCCCAGGATGGGAACTGGTCACAAAATGGTGGGACAAATGCTGGGATAGAGGCTCCAAAGGCATCAAGAAAGAGTTACGGACACCTCCTGGCTGGGACTGAGCCAATAACAGAATTTCATTCTGTTGCTGTTTTCACCCAGACTTGGTGAGCAGAATCAAGTGGCAGCAAAGGACATCGATGTTACTGTGGCACTTTTACCCAGCCCTGTACAGGAGAAGAGGCAGTTCCAGGCACCTCACTTTGTCCTATTAGCTAGAAAATGGGTCTATGTCCCCTGCAAGCTCATTCCATCTAGGGAATGAAAAACGGCAGTTTCGAAGAAGAGAGGTGTTTGATCTTTTAGTTGATGTTGTTTCTACTTTTAACATCAGAAAACATTTCAACCGACTCACAGCAAAAGGACAGGGCTAATGTGTGTTTTGTTCACTGTTGTACCTCCCAGGCTCAGACCACAACAAAGGGCCCCAGGATTTGCCTCTTTGGTAAGGCTGGCTGGTTGATTCGAGGGTTTTCTAAGTCACTGAGGGTGAGATCCGGTGGCCTCCAGGTCTGTGGAGCTGATCATTGTATTTGAGCGTCGATGGCAAAACCACGAGGGTTAGTGGTGGGAGTTAGCAGACCCTCCGTGAGCTGCGGTGAGGGACCCCACCGTTTCCAGATCTCGATATTTCTCAGAATTGCTCAATCAATATTTATTGAATGAGAACATTAATAATAAAACCAGAAAATCTGTAAATTCCTGAAGTATGAAAAGAAAGCATTCTTAGTTATCATTCAGTATAACTTTCCAATTTGGGAATATGGTAACGAGGCCCCGAAATAAAATGACCCACCCATAGTCACACAGCCAAGGCCAAACTTCTTTTATGTTTCTAGAAGCTGTAGGTGGAGCTACTCTGTTTAAAACAGGAAGTAAGTGCTCTTAATCCTTCATTCAGTTTGTACTCTTGCCTTAGCTGCACCGGCCTAAAGCAGGCAGCTGCGAGGGTCCCAGGATTTGCCTTCGGTAAGTCATTTGGGCCTTTTGGGAGGAAGACCTTTGATTCTAGAGCTTTCTAGGCTGCTGAGGTTGGGATCTGGTGGAAGTGAGTCTCGTATTTGAGCGTAGGTGGGAAAACCATTAACAGTCGCTCTGGAACCTCCAGGCCCACAGATTCCAGATCTCAAGGCCACTCTAGCCTAGGGCGATGCCTTCCTGGCGGTTTTCCTGGAACGCTCCAAGTACAGCTCTCTATAGAGAGGTCTCATCCGTGTGCTGGTGAAACTTGTCGAAGAATAGAAACCAGCATTTAAATCTCAACTAACTTTGCTGCTCCAGCTAACTCTTTGTCAATACATAGCCACCCACATGTAGTACACACTAACATGAGCACACACACACCAACACACACGCGACATGCACAAGTCTGAATAATTCAGTTATTTTTTGAGAAATTAAGACAGTACAAAGCAGTACAGAGAATATGGCAAGCATAAACCGACAAAATTCAAGACCATACTTGTGGGGTTAAGCATTTATAGGTGAAGTTATGAATGTCGTTCAGTTTGAAATTTATAGGGTTGGTTATACATTTTGTTGAGATTTGAACACTTTTACTGGGCTGTGTGAAAGCTCTGGTTTCCGGGTCCTGGAGTGAACAGTGTGTGCAGAGTGCACATCGGGCAGTTTCTGGGGGAGTCCTCAATTTGACACGGTCATCCTGGATGGGAGGGAATAGCACGTTATTAGGGGTTGGGCCGAAGAACCATTTTATGGTTCTGTTGAGCTTTGAATGAGATACAGGTTTTTGTCTCAGGAGATTATTGTAAATTTTGGGTTTATTTTCCCTGGCTATCCATATCCCTAGAAGAACTAGGAAGCTGCTAGAAAATTGCTAGAAGAATTGGTTGTGATTAGATGAAATTTATTTGTCATTAAATCGTGGTGTATGAAGCAGCGGTGGAGTTGTGACTCTGGAATTTAGTCTCTGGGGTCTAAATTCGGGCTACAGCACGTACTAGCATGTTGGTAAGGTTCCGACCTTCTCTCTGCTATAGTAGATTTGTTAGGAATTTCTATTTTTGTGTTTCAGGGTAGTTTTTGGTCTTTTAAAGTTTTAAAATGATTTTAACCTTTAAACATATGATTATATATTTTTCTTCACTGCCTTTCAACTGCAATTAGAATAAAATCATAATCTTTGCAGAGTCTGTCATTGAAACCTTCGAGAGAGATGCTCAAATCTGAGTCTGACTCATTTCTTACTGGCTTATTTTTAGACTGATTTTTCACAATAGTAAAATGAGGATGATAATTGCAATTTTATCAGAGACTTGTAGTAAAATGAAACAAGAAAAAATATTTTTATATTCATATGGATTATATTTTATAAACATGTATTTCAATACGAACATTTATTTATAGTTATATTCTTTTGGACATGAATATATTAAAATATTTAATATATTTATATATTATGTAATACAAATATACTTGTGTGAATTCATTGTTTAACAACACTGTTCATAGATAATCAAAAGCAAAAGAAAACTTCCTGGAAGTGTTTCCATCCCCATCCTTTCCTCCACCTTTTATTCATTATATATAAAGTATTCAAGTAAATATTTATATATATATGTACACACTATTGAACAAAACTTTAAAAATGTTTATTCCTTTTGACTCGGTAATACTACTACTGGGTGATTACTCTAAGAAAATAATCAGAGTGTACAAGGAGCTTCGCATGTTAAGATCATCCTAAATGTAATCAGAGACTGGTTACATAAATTATGGTTCATTCATATGAGTAGATGCTTTATAGGTTTTGAAATCCATACTGTAGAAGAAAAAATTGAGACATCAAGATGTACTTGCAATATTACCAATGGAAAAATACACTTATACCTCAGGAATATGGTATGTTCAATTATAAGGGGGATGTATATGCATACATATTTATACACACAAAAATATTTGGTAGGGAAGACAGTAAAATATTAAGTGCTTGTATTTGGATGATGAAATTCTAGGTAATTTTAATTTTTCTTTTTATCTTTTCTGTATTTTCTAAACTGAAAACAGTAAGGGTATAATCATCAGAAAAAGTAATTGTGAAGGGAAAAAATACTGCTTGCATTAGACTATTTGGTTGATTTTATTCTGTAAAATAAGGTTTACAGATTTTATTCTGTAAACTTTCTCTACTGGACACTTCCAGTGGCCCATGCGACTCTTGCTTGTTTTTTTAAAAAGATTTTATTTATTTATTTATTTTAGAGAGGGGAAGGAAGGGAGAAAGAGAGAAGAGAAACATCAATGTACAATTGCTTCTCATGCCCCCTTCTTGGGGACCTGGCCTGCAATCCATGCATCTGCCCTGACTGGGAATCGAACTGGCAACCCTTTGGTTCACAGGCTGGTGCTCAATCCACTGAGCCATACCAGCCAGGGCTGTAAAATAATGTTTTAACAGTGATTAGAACTGATTTAAAATCTTTTTTTTTTATATATATATTTTTTTAAGATTTTATTTTTATTTATTTTTAGAGAGAGGGGAGGGGAAGGAGACAGAGAGGGAAAGAAACAGCAATGTATGGTTGCCTTTCACATGGCCCTCACGGGGACCTGGCCTGCAACCCAGGCATGTGCCCTGACTGGGAATTGAACCAGGACCGTCTGGTTCCCAGCCTGCGCTCAATCCACTGAGCTACACCAGCCAGGGCTGATTTAAAATCTTAAAGACATTGAACTTAATGGTACCAACAAGGGCTGGACCTGGTTTAGACCCATTCCAGTATATGAATGAAATGTGTCTTTAAGTAGAGATTTTAATTTAGATATATGTACATTCATAAAGTGCATGGTAAAAATTTTAAATGGGGAAAAGTGTTTTACTTTCCTGTTCACTCCTAGGCCTTCCTACCCTCACCCCCAGGCCTCCATTTCCTCTCCTCTGCGGCAACTACTGAGCAGCTTCCTGTGTGTTTTGTTCAAAGATCTGTGACTATAGAAATCTATGCATCACTCAATACTACATTACATAGATCACACCTATCCAACCGTGTTGCTCTCTCCATTCTTTTTAATAGTCGAATAGAGCGCCATCAGGTGGTTAAAGCTTATTTAATGCTTCTGATATTGATTAAACAGTTGTTTCTGTTCCTTTGTTATTTTAAGCAATGTTGCCATGAATGACCTTCCCCATATGTTTTCGTTCACTGCTGTTTAAGCTAATGTAGGGAAAAACGCCTGGAAGCTACCTTGCGAGGTCGAAGGATATGCACACCTTGTGTTTTGATAGATATGGCCAAGTCCCCCACCTCTCTATTTTTATTCCTCCATCTCACAACACTGTGTATTGCACGTTTTGTATATCACCGATTTGGTAGCTGAAAGTGGTCTTTTGTAATTCCAATTTGTTTCTAAAAATTTATTGTGAATGAGGTTGAACATCTTTTCAAATGTGAAAAAGCCATTGTTATAAAAATATAAAGCTACTGGTACTTACCTTTCTCTGACCTCTCTGCTTATGGTCTTTACCTGTTTGTGCATTGGATGGTTGGTCTGACTTTCTCTTTTTCTTAAACTGGCTTATAGGGCCCCTTTTAAGAAATTGATCCCTTTTCTATTATATATCATATTACTGTCCATATTTCCCGGTGCAAGACTTATTTATTTTTAAATTTTTTTGCAGACAATTTTAGTTATTATTTAAAGACATTTATCAATCTTTCTTTAATGGCTTTCATGTTTTCTGTTATACTTGGAAAGGTTATTCACCTCTATAAGATTATTTTTAAAAAATTCTCCGATGTTTCTTTCCTCAGCATTTTAATTTTAAGGATTAAATATTTGATCCATCTGTAGTTTATTTTGATGTAAGGAGTTCATTAGGATTAATTTCAGTTTGTTCTAGAAGTCTATTCTAGTCTATTCATTTGTTCTAACACCATGTGTTTAAAAGCCACCTATATGTGGATAACTTCTTTTATAATCTGTTTGATTTGGCCATTTTTCATTGTTAACGTCTAATTAATGCGTTCATTTCTAATTTCATTGTTACCTTCTAGTAGCCAGAGAACACAGACTATATAATTTCTGCTTTTTGGAAATGTTAAGATTTTCTTGTGGACAATTTTTGTGAATATTTTGTTCGTGTTTGAATGAATGTGTATTTTCCACCGAGAGGAAATGCTTGTTAGATAGAGTTTGTCAATTGTGCTGCACAGACCGTCTATAGTTTTCTTACAGTTACTGTACTAGATTTGTTCTCTGAGAGATGTGTGAAGGATTCCTGCTACTTTGGAAAAAGTAAGTTCTTTGAGTTCTCTGAAGTTCTTTTGAAAGTTTAAGTTCTTCTAATTTTTTGTGGTCTTTTATTAGTTTAAATTATATTTTATTGTTTATGCTATTACAGTTGTCCCAATTTTTACATCTTTGACCCTCTCCTCTCAACCCCTCCCCCATTCCCTCAAGCCAGCCTCACACCATTGTCCATATCCATGGGTCATGTATGTATGTTCTTTGGCTACTATAACGTCTTTGCTGTACTTTACATGCCCATGACTACTCTGGAACAACCAATTTGTACTTCTTAATCCTTTCACCTTTTTCACCCATCCTCCTGATTCCCCTCCCATCCAGTAACCATCAAAACGTTCTCTGTATCTATGATTTTGTTTTTGTTCTGCTTATTTGTTTATTTTGTTCTAGGTTCACTTGTTGATAAATATGTGTTTATTGCTATTTTGTAGTTCATATTTTTTATCTTCTTCTCCCTCTTAAAGAGGTGATCCTTTAACATTTCATATAATTGTAGTTTGGCGGTGATGAACTCCTTTAACTTTTTCTCATCTGGGAAGCTCTTTATCTGTCCTTCAATTCTAGATGTTAGCTTTGCTGAGTAGAGTAATCTTGGTTGTAGGTCTTTGCTTTTCATCACTTTGGATATTTATGGGCAATCCCTTCTAGCCTGCAAAGTTTCTTTTGAGAATCAGCTGACAGTCTTTTTTTTCCCCCCCTCTAAAGAATTTTTTTTTAATTATTTATTTTTAGAGAGAGGAGAAGGGAGGGAGAAAGAGCAATGTATGGTTGCCTCTCACATAGCCCTCACTGGGGACCTGGCCCGCAACCCAGGCATGTGCCCCGACTGGGAATCGAACCGGAATTTTTTGGTTCCCAGCCCGTGCTCAACCCACTGAGCCATACCAGCCGGGCAGCTGACAGTCTTATGGGAGCTCCCTTGTAGGTAACTGCTTTTCTCTTGCTGCGTTTAAGATTCTCTCTTGTCTTTAACATTTGGCATTTTAATTATGATGTGTCTGGGTGTGGGTCTCTTTTAGGTTCATCTTGTCTAGGATTCTCTGCACTTCCTGAACTTGTATGTCTATTCCCTTCACCAAGTTAAGAAAGTTTTCTGTCATTTTTTGAAATAGGTTCTCAATTTCTTGCTCTCTCTCTTCTTCTGGCACCCCCATGATGTGAATGTTGGTACACTTGAAGTTGTCCCAGAGGATCCTCATTTTGGGGGATTCTTTTGTCTTCTTGCTGTTCTGATTGGGTGTTTTCGGCTTCCTTATATTCTAAATCGCTGATTTGATTCTTGGTTTCATCCACTCTATTGTTGATTCTCTGTAAGTTGTTTTTCATTTCAGTTAGTGTATCCCTCATTTCTGACTGGTTCTTTCCTATAGTTTCCATGCCTTTTTTATACTGTTGATGTTTTTACTAAGTTCACTGAGCATCCTTATAACCAGTGTTTTAAACTCTGCCTCTTGAGATTGCTTGTCTCCATTTTGTTTAGTTCTTTTTCTGGAGTTTTGTTCTGTTCTTTCATTTGGGCTGTGTTTCTTTGTCTCTATGTTTTGGCTGCCTCCCTGCATTTGTTTCTATGTATTAGATAGAGCTGCTATGACTCTCTGTCTTGGTAGCATGGCCTTATGTAGTAGGTGTCATGTAGGGTCCAGTGGCACAGCCTCCTCTGTCAACCAAGTTGGGTACTTGAGGTGTGCCCACCATGTAGGCTTTGTACACCCTCCTCTTATAGTTAAGCCTTGATTGCTGTTGGCAGGTTGCCCCGACCAGCAGGGAAGTCAACTGGGGTAGACCTGTTAGTGAAGGAGTGAGAGGGACAGGAGACGCGAAGAATGGCAGCAAGACAAGATTCTGATCAAGCTGCAAATTTTATTTAAGGATCGCGGGTATATATACTGGTTGGCGGAGGGGCGTTGCTGGAGAAGCTCAGTGGAGTCGTGGGTCTTACTGATTGGTCCTCTTGCTCTAGGGACTATATGCCTTTTATGGGCAACGGGGAGCTTATTGGCGACAGGGCTGTTGCACATGCGCAGTGCTATTGTTTTGCTGATGCCGGGATCCCAACATATCCTCCTTTTCTTTTTGTTTTGGAGGTTTGGCATTAACCTTGACCGAGGAGGGGAGGGAT
>PVJI01019074.1:0-31881 GCA_004026765.1 Micronycteris hirsuta
TAGGAAAAAATAAAAATATTAATTTCTCCTCATAATGTGTAGAATGTAGTGAAATGGACATTGCCATATATTTTCTGAGGAAATTTGAATTGTTTAAAAAATTTGCAAAGTAATTAAATAATATTTGTAAGGTCAACAGTGCATGTTCTCACTAATGACAGCACTCACATTTTGGAGAATTTATGACATAAAAATCAGCTAGAATACATGAGGATCCATGTAATGTACTTTTTTGGTATCATCAATAATGGCAATAACCAGGAAATAACCTGAATATTCTTCAGTAATAAAACAATTAAATCAATTATAACACATCCATTCTATGAACTATGATAAAGCTGTTTAAAACAGTTCATTAGATTAGTATCTGCTGAATTGAAGAACGGTTATTTAATGGCAGGCTCAGTTATTGAGAAATGTTAGGATATTAGCTCATATTGGAAAAAACTGAACCCTGTATATGTATATATATGCATCTATGAATCTACAACAAAAGAAGAAAATGAACATCATTATATGAAAGGCCTGGCCCTGGAGATGAGTTGATGGAGAAGATGATAAACTTATCATTAAGCATTTTTGAGTTGTTTCACATTCCATAATAAGCATATAGTAACTTTGTAATGTAAAATTATAACAAAGACAAGTCAGATCATGAACAGTCCTGTACCCACATGCACAGCGCAGGTCTGCAAGGACTCCTGCCAAACTGCTCTTTGGAGCTGTTAGAAGAAGTGTTAGGGAATGAGGGGAGGGAGGGCTTTAGCTTTGTCTTACTCATATTTCTATATTAATATGTACATATTTACAAAGAATACTAACCTATGTACTACTCATGTGAGTTAAAAATAAATATAAAGCTTTAATTGTTTACACCCCTATAACAGGGCTTTCCTCCTCCAATCAGTAGACAACAGTTATTGGCACAAACATTAACAATTGTAATAGTTGTAATTTTTGGTTGAGGAGGATACTCACATATTAGCTTAAGATTGAATGCCTTGCGGAGATCTGCTGTTCTATGAAAGCATTGGCTGACAGTAGTCCCAACTAGGAAAGGCAAACTGTAATCCACAGATTCTTAATTCAGATGTATTATCTCTTAGTGCTCCTTTAAACCTTAACTCCAATTAAAGATCATTTAGAAGTTTTAGCTAGAGGGATGGGTGAAAGGGTGTTTTTATTCCCACTTAACCAGAGGGAAGGTTTTAAAATGGAAAATGAGCAATTGATGATTGTCTTGCCAAGTGTAATTAAGAAAATTTAAAAGCACAGAATTGCACCGAGTTCTGGAAGTAAAATCTGCCAAATACTGAGATATGACTTCTTTGTAGCTGATACTAGAAACTAAGCATGTCAACTCTTTTGTCTGATTTTCATTCTTTAATAAGTTGTAGTCTCTCACATGAAGAATAATTATTTTATATCTATGGCTTGAAGCAAAGGGGTCTCCTTCTGCCTCTGTCCCTCCCTCCTGCATTATCCGGGGCCTTGGTGTCAACTGTTTTAGACTCTACTCCCTCTGCCCCTGAGACCTGCCATGGTCCCCCTTCTGAGCTGGTCTCCAACTTCTTTTACTTCAAAGTTTGCTAGTAATAAGCTCTCATTTTTTCTAGGACATTGCTATACCTAGAAGCTTCAAAGGCTCAGAGGCAGAAAGTTTCTGGCTTGTAGAAAGTTCTTACCTTCAGGGATTTAGGTGTTTTCTTGAAAACATGAGCCATGGATTTTTGAAAAATTATGTAGCCACATGAAATAGCAGTATAAGCAAGCAATTATGTCATGGGCATTCAAAATCAACTGTCAGAGGAGAAGTTCAGACAGTGAGTACTTGGACTTTTGAGAGAAAACAAGTCATAAGACTCAGTTAATTGAATTGATATGGTAAATCAAGAGATGGCATTTATGTACAAATTCTCTAAGACATATGTTGACCTGATATAGTAGACATGCTACATGCATACAGTAACACTTTAGATGGGGATAGGTATGTATGCCTATGTGCACAGTCATGTAAGGAAAATAGGAATGAATTGTTCAATGGTGATAGTAATAGATTTGATGTTAAGAATGGTAATTAGCTCCTTTCTGCTATACACTGGATACAAACTAACCCTTGCATCTGTGGCCTTCTTGTTTGATATGGTTTATCTTTCCCAAAGGTGATGATCATTTTGTTGGATATTCAAAGAGCCAGTGCAATACAGTGAAACATTGTTTTCCCAGAGCCCTTTTTCCCTACTTCTTGAACTGCTTGCAAGAACAAAAGGTGCACTCCAAATCCAATGGCTTGTAATTGGCCTATTTATGAGCCACATAAATATGGCACACACACGTTTACTCAAACTCTGATAAGAACTAAGTCCTCCTGGATAAAGAAGAAGAAAGATAGAATTAATTGTATGGGTTGGACTAAAACTCCAGTTCAAAGTTTACTGATGAGCGAGTAGATTCAGGAAAGTCATGTGGTGCTCTTGAGAAGTTAGAAAAATAAATCAGTTTCTGAGAGGCTAGAAGGAACATGAAAGAAGAACATACATGACAGTAAGCAGTGGAATGAAGTAGTTTTGGAGACATAAACGTGTCTTTGGAAGCCAGCAATGCAAAGCCTAGGGAAGAAGATCAAGATTATAGGAGAGCCTTGGCCAGTGTAGCTCAATTGGTTGGGTGTCTTCCCACAAATGAAAAGGTTGCCAGTTCAATCTGGAGGACATGTCCGGGCTTGAGGTTCTGTTGGGGCACACAATGCAGACAATAGACGTTTTTTCTCACATTGATGTTTCTCTCCCTCTATTCTCCCTCCCTTTTCCTCTCTCTAACATTAAAATAAAATAAAAATAAAAAAAAGTAAAAAATATATACTTTTTTATGATTTTTATTTATTTATTTTTAGGCAGAAGGAAATGGAGGGAGAAAGAGATAAGGAGAAACATCAATGTGTAGTTGCATCTCACGTGGCCCCCCTGGGGACCTGGCCTGCAACCCAGGCATGTGCCCTGACTGGGAATCGAATCGAACAGGCAACCCTTTGGTTTGCAGTCCCTGCTCAATCCACTGAGCTACACCAGTCAGGGCAGAAGATACTATTTTTTTTTTTTTAAGATTTTATTTATTTTTTGGAGAGAGGAGAAGGGAGGGAGAAACAGCAATGTATGGTTGCCTCTCACATGGCCCTCACTGGGGACCTGGCCCGCAACCCAGGCATGTGCCCTGACTGGGAATCGAACTGGGTCCGCTTGGTTCCCAGCCCGCGCTCAATCCACTGAGCTACACCAGCCAGAGCCCAGAAGATACTTTTTATACCCCACTCATACCCCCTTTGACCTTAACATTGTCCTACAAGTGGGAATTTTGATAAGGAATCATGTCTATTTCCTGACCTAAGAGCTGTGTTTGACTGGAGTCTGCTCAGAACTAGAATAGTAATGCAGAAACAGAATTTGAAGCACTACTCTCCCTCCTTACCCCCATCTCCACAACGACAGTGCATTTTAAACAATGGTGTATAAATGGCCTGGCTTGTGTAGCTCAGTGGATTGAGTGTGGGCTGCAAACCAAAGGGTCGCTGGTTCAATTCCCAATCAGGGCACATGCCTGGGTTGCAGGCCAGGTCCCCAGTGGGGGCCACATGAGAGGCAACCACACATTGATGTTTCCCTCCCTCTCTTTCTCCCTCCCTTCCCATCTGTCTAAAAATAAATAAATAAAATCTAAAATAAATAAATAAATAAACACTGGTGTATAAATGCCTCAACTCCATCCCTCCTCTAGTGATACAACAATGGATTTCAGGGACTTAGCTTAATTGTTTCTCTGGGATTCCTAGAGCAATTAAATTGCAGTTATGTGCAGTACTAACACATGCCAACAAAGCCTGCACTGTTTGCCTTCCCTTCCCAGTTGCACTTTGCCATTGCCACACTGGTCTCCCCTGGGATTCCCTTCCCCACAAACTTAGCTTCACCTGAGTCTTTGTACCAAATCTTACTCTGTAGGAATATCACCTAAAATGAGCAGTCATAAACTTAAAAAATAAAAAGAAATCAAACTAAAAAAATTAAAACTAAATAGCAGGTATAATCAAACCAAAGAAAGTTGACATATAAGTGAAAAGATTAATTTCTTTCCTTTAACTAAATCTCTTTAAAAATAAGTTTAGAAAACATTGTTATGTACTGTTTTTCTGGGTTAGGACTTTACGAACGTAGAAGAAACATCAAGGTATTTTTAAAAACAAGCTTTTGAAAACTGTTGTTTGAAGCCCAAACGTAGTGTTAGCTGTACTGGGGCGAACCCATGTCACTGAGATGCATTGTTTGGTTCTCTGTGGTTTCCTACTACAGTAGTTCCTTTTGGAATTAGGTGATCTTTTTCAAAGAGCACTTGTTATGTGTTGAAATAATGAAAAAACTGCTGAAACACAATATGCATTTTAAAATCCAGTAATAAAGGAAGTAATATGGCTGAATAATGCCTGGGCAGATTAGCTCTGACACTGTATTTGCTTTGTGTCTAACTTTATCTGGCAATGCATTATTCACTAGTACTATACACAGTCCTTTATTAAGTCTTAATCAAATGCATTTTATCATAAGTGTCAATTCAGTGCTTTGCCATTGTATTTATATACTTTTAAATACTGAGTCCTTTGTAACAAATGATAAATGCTTAGTTTGGAAAAGAATATCATATTTCTGGGGCTTGGGAATGAGGTCACTGTAGGCACAGGGTGGTTTTACGTCTACACTACGGTCATCTGCAAACACATTATATTGCACTTTTTTCTCCTCCTAATAAGCTGAAATGTGAAAATGTTCATTTAACTTTTTCTTCACCAACATGAAAATCATGCGGGAATGCTTTGGCTATCTATCCAGGGCATTTTAAAAGGTATATAGAGCACATATATAAAATAGAGATTAAATTTCTTAATGGTAGATATTTATTTAATAGATTTTTGGGCTAAATTTTCAAACATGAGTAAGAATTCAAATGAAGTAGGTTAAACATGAAGATTTATTTATAAACTGGTGAAGGATTGCAAACATGTTTTTGAATACAATTAATTAATAATGAGCTGTGTATTTTGTAAATGCAGTTGGGTCTTAGAAAGCTTCTTGGGTTTCCTTGATTTTCCAGGAAAGAAAATAATGTACAAAGTATGCTATTAAACTGCATTAAGATCTTACTTAGGTTTACTATTTCGATGATACTGGACAACTTTAATTTTTAAAATATTGCTGAAATCTAAGTTGTTTCATAGCCTGGTTCTTTTATCAAAACAGTAACTGTAGGTTTATAGTACCAGTTGAATTTGGAGAAAAAAATTACAACTATTAAATTCCTACAATACTAGTTTGGAGCAATTTGTTTATTCTATAAATAAACATACCTTGAGCATTGCATTGGGTTGGACTGCAGTCTCTCTGAGCCACTGCTAAGCGAAGCTGCAGAGCCGATGGAATAGCGTTCCGCACTCCAGGATGACGTCAGCCCCAGAGTAAATATCCCGAGATGGATAAAATTTTATTTACCGACGTCATACTTAGACAAGTAAATATATAATTAACACTTACATGTGAAATACTAAGAATAAATTAGAAGCTACCTTTACCTAATAAGTCATACCTCACCATTCCACATAAGGATCGCTGTTAGGTCTAGAAGTCTTAAAAAGTTCAGAGAGTTCAGGGATCCTGCACACTCGGCTTCTACGCAGAATGGATTCAGAGAGGCCCCTACATTTGCTGTTGTTGTTTTACTGGAAACCTCTGGAAGCCATGGATGATTGGCGGGTATGGGTCATTTTCATTGCCATTTTAAAAACTTCCATATTTCGCCCTGGCTGGTGTAGCTCAGTGGATTGAGCGTGGGCTGGGAACCGAAGGGTCCTGGTTCGATTCCCAGTCAGGGAACATGCCTGGGTTGCAGGCCAGGTCCCCAGTGAGGGCCATGTGAGAGGCAACCACACATTGATGTTTCTCTCCCTCTCTGTCTCTCTCCCTTCCCTTCTCTCTAAAAAAATAAATAAATAAATAAAGTCTTAAAGAAAAACAACTTTCATATTTCACTGTGTCTTTTCCTTCTTTCTCACTTCTTTTCCTCAATGTATAATTATTCCCGCTTCAATTATTTCTTGCTGTTTGTTTGGTTTTTCCCTGTCATTTTATTTTTTGGCCTATTTTGACCAAACGACTTTACAACTCATAGGTGAGGACTGATTGATTAAAAAAGGGTTATGGTAAATGTTTAGATTTGATTTGAAAGATTAATAAATGTTTAAGCTTTTGAGATTATTATTTATTAATTTTTTTAATAAGCCACTTCAATAATTTAGAAAAATGCAGGCTTAAATAAATTTAAATTGTTTTCTTTATTATAGAAATTCTCAGAACCTTTAATATTCTAATATGAGTTATAACTTCTGAGAGGGGAATATAGAGGATGGAGTGTTTTTCTGTCTTAGTGCCCACAGAACCCCCTTTGTGCAGGGGTCGGGAGCAATAACAAACTTTTATAGTACTTAGTGTGTGCCGGACACTGTTCTATGTGCTATACCTCATGAGGAGAAAACAATCTTTTTTACAGATGCAGAAATGGAACCACAGAAAGAGCCAATGTCAACAGTCCCCCGGGGCCAGGGCTGGCAATACGAACCCAGGCAGCTCATCACTCGCCCCATGCACTTATTTACAGGTTTCTTAGGTTTGCTACTGGCCAAACCAATCTGCTGGGCATTTAGTTAATTGGTATCTTGTAAGTCAAAATGAATTTGCATTAATTTCTTAATGCAGACTTAGCAATACCAAATCAATAATTTCCTGCTTTAACCTTCAGCTAAAATTACAATAAAATCCTGTGCTGTCCTTGATTCCTCTTGTTTCCCTTCTATGTCCAAATAAGTTAAATGCAGTACTTTCTTTATAAGTAAAAAAATTAAAATAATAATACCTTGATATAGTTATAATTTTATGCTGTATATATTTTTTACTTTTTTATTGTTGTTTATTTATAGTTGTCCCCATTTCCCCTCCATTACTCCCCCCAACCTTACCCACCCCCACCTCCCATGTTCAATCCCCACCCACTCCCATTGTCTTTGTCCGTGGGCCCTTTATATGTGTTCCTTGACGACACTCCCCCTTCTTTCCTCATTATCCCTTCACCCCTCCGCTCTGATTACTGTCAGTTTGTTCTTTATTTCCATGTTTCTGGTTATATTTTGCTCACGTGTTTGTTTTGTTAATTAAGTTCCACTTATGATGTATAATTATTAATACAGAAAAACTATTCTTAATGTGATTTTTTTCATATGAAGTAATTAATCAGTGGTATTTTTGGACCACTTATTATGAGCATGTGTTACTAATAAGAGTCTCTAGGTAACAGTCTCAATTAAACTAGAAAAATAATGCATTGAGAGGAGAAGAAGTTTTTCCTTAAAATGATTTTTATACTTAAATATGGCAGGCCTTTTTCTTAGTCTGTATCAAAAGTTTAGAATGAAGTTAAGTGTTAAACATTTAAAAAATAAATCTGAAATTTCTATAATTTTTCCCTTTTTTACCACATGACTATTTTATTTTAGAAATTTTTTATTGCTTAAACTTTTATAATTTGAACAAAAACAAAAGATATTGTAAAGGCCACTTATCTTAGGTTTACTATTGTTCTCTATGTGTATTTTTAAATATTCTGTATTCTTTGCTTCTTAGACCAAAACAAAAACAAAATTAAAACACAAAAATATTATTAGGATGCTATTTACAAGCATGAAGCCTGTCCTTGTGTCTAAAGTTGTTGTGTAAAGTTGTCTGATATTAACTTAGGACTTTATCGTTCTGATGACAAATCTACAACAGGAAAGACCCTGGGCGTGGAAAGGAGAAATCTGGCTTGAGTGCCAGTTATTTTGCTGAGTTTGGGTGTTACCCTGAGCAAGTCACAAAAGTCTCTGGATTTCTGTTTCTTTGTCTGTAACACAGGACCACGGGATTCGATCCCTTTTATATTTTTTTATTCCCTTCTCTTGATTCAGTTTAAGAGTGTTCCTTGAATCAGCCTTTGCTGTTTAGCATTTGCTTATCACGCTTACAGTATAGATACTTAGCCTCTTTGTAGAAGTTTCTTTGTGCATGTGTATATGTGTGTGTCTGCATAAGGTAAAGCGCAGTTAAAGTGGATTTAGGAAACAATCAATCAACCCTGGCTGGTGTGGCTTAGTGTATTGAATGCTGGTCTGAAAACCAAAGCGTTGCCGGTTCAACTCCCAGTCAAATGCCTGGGTTGCGGGCCAGGTCCCCAGTGGGGAGCGTGTGAGAGGCAACCACATATTGATTTTTCTCTCCTTCTCTTTCTCGCTTCTTTCCCCTCTCTAAAAATAAATAAACAAAATCTTTTAAAAAAGAAAGAAAACAATAAAAACTGTAAGACTTTAGCAGATATTGTCTAAGTGAATTTCTATTATCACTAAAATCCTCAGCTGATATATCAATGAGTCTGGGATTAACAAAGAATGAGTGTCTTTGCTAGTCGGCAGATATGTCACTAAAGATTTAACACTCTTTATGTGAATATACAGTTATGGAACTATAAATCTAACTACAATTAAAGTTCTGAAGGAAGAGGAAGGCTGTTCACTCATAACAGAGATTGCAGTAGCAACAGTTCTCAGGTCCTTTTCTCTCTTGTGCGAGAGAGTCTGATTGGATTTCCAGCTTTCAACCCCTCCTCAAGATGCTCTCATCAGTCCTCCTGCAGTGTGTTAAGGGTCCTGGAGACATTAAGAAGTAGAGAACAAATGTGGCTGCATTCCATTTTTCAAATGGGTTTTGTACATACAGTTCATAAATGACCAATAAGAATTTACTGTTCAGGTTTATTTTTCCCTTGGGATCCTAGAATTGTTTTAAATTATTAGCCATAAACCCTTTGCTATTTCCTTAAAGTATTCATATGCTTTTTTGAGACTCAATCATGTGCCAAAAATCATTTTGATACTTGACTTGGAGACTGTAGACCAAGCTTATACATACCCATGGGAAAACAAGATGCAAATTTTGGCTGTAGTGTTTCTCAAAACGTGGTTTCTGAATCATCATATCTTTTCTTAATGTCATAAAATATGTGTAATAATAGGAAAAGATGAGTATCCTTGCACAAAATGCAATGCTTATATTAACATCTGTCAGCTATTTTTCAAGAATATTGCCAAAATATAACATTTATCTTGGCATTTAGTTCCATTTTGATTTTGTAAGTGTTTCTTCTATTTTGTTGCCATTAACATAGCATAAAAATGTCTTTCAGATGTGAAAAGTGAATTATTTTCAATGTCTCAGTAGTTATTAGGGCAGATTAATGCAAGGTGCTGTAAGAGTAATGTACAAATAAAATGACATATTGAAGAATACAATTTGCCATAACAATAAGATTGAGTTGCTCTTGGTACCTGTGTGGGAAGCAGTGGGGGAAATCAACATGTGCAACAAAAAATAAAATACAGAAAATCATGTTTTGTTGAAAGATCAGACAGGTGTTTTGGTGATACTATTTTCAGTGCAATAATAAAGCTGCCATGTTAAGTTAGAGCAGCACCAAAACCATTTATACTTGTTCATCTGAAAATGTGTGGCTAGCTTCTATTGAGGATCAATGCGTGATAAGCTTGAAAATGGACATTTCAGCACGAAGAGGTTTCTGTGGGAGAATATTAATTATGAAAACTTGAGTGTTCCCTTTCGGACTTTGGAATTTGGCAACTTCATAGTGATCTTTATGTTAGTGGTTATGAAAGATTATTTATTTTCTAGAATTTTGAGTTCCAGAGCCTCAAAGTACTTGAGAGCCTCCAAGTAAATGTAAATACTGTTATGTAATAGAACAAATATGACCTTGGACGTAGGAATGGTGGGGTATGGATCTGGTTTCCTGGGCATGAGATCTACGCAGTCGCATAAGACCCAATGCTTAGCTGGGGCCCATATTAGATGCTTGTTTTGATGCTATTCTTCCACCATTTTGAAGTTCTCAATAATTTTTTAATAAGGGGCCTGCATTTTCATTTAACAATAGTTTTCACAAGTTATGTATGGGTCTTTAGGGCAGTGGTAAAGGAAAAATAAGACCTCATGATGATTACAAACCTTCTTACCCAAGGGAGGTGTCTCTTTCTTCTCCTTCTAATAGTGTTCCTCTATTTCTTTTTTAAAAATCCTTAGCCAAAGATATGTTTTTATTAATTTTAGAGAGAAAGGAAGGGATCTCTCTCTCCATATGTGTACATATGTATATACATGTACATATGTGTGTGTTTACACACACACACACACACACATGAAGAGAGAGAAATATCAATATGGAAGAGAAACATCATTGATAGGTTGCCTCCTATACACACCCCGACCAGGATTGAACCCACACCTAGGTATGTGCCTAGACCAGGAAACGAATCAGCAGCCTTTCGGTGTATGGGACAGTGCTCCAACCAACTTAGCCACCTGGCCAGGGCTAGTGTTCCTTTATTTCTCTCTCTCTTGTTCTATCCCTGTCTTCATTCTGATATGCAAAACAGAATCTCTCCAATTTTAAATTCTCTATAAAGACCCAAAGGGTCCTCCGTGGTTGCCTTGAGGTTACTTTGGAAATAACTTGACATCCGTGTTTTGAGACAACATTTATGTTGTTAGAAATTTATACCGTGACTCAACTTTTTTTTTTTAATTTTTTAAAGATTTTATTTATTTATTTTAGAGAGAGGGGAAGGGAGGGAGACAGAGAGGGAGAGAAACAGCAATGTGTGGTTGCCTCTCACATGGCCCTCACTGGAGACCTGGCCCGCAACTCAGGCATGTGCCCTAACGGGGAATCGAACCGGGACCCTCTGGTTCCCAGCCCGCGCTCAAGCCACTGAGCTACACCAGCCAGGGCCCCGTGACTCAACTTTTAACCTAGTCATTTGCTCTTTTAGCTCTAACATTATGCTGGCACCAGGCTTCATGCTTTGGATGTAATAGTGAACAGAGAGACTTAGTTCCTGTTGTCCTAAGATTAGAGTTTAAAGGATAGACAGTCAAGCCAAGCACCAAATAAAAGAAATTATGATGGTGGTAGAACAGGGCCCACCGGAACACAGGGGAGGGACACCTAAGAAAGTGATATCTGAAGTGAAATCTAAGATTTAAGTACAGATGGTTACTCTCATGTAGAAGAGAACACAGGAAGAGGGAGCAGCATCAACGAAAACTTGGAAGTGAAAGACTGCAATCTTCAGAATTTCCACTGTGGAAAATTGCACTGACTATATTCAAAGTAGGTATAAGCTAAAGGTTTTTTTTTTTTTTTTCCTTTCTCCCAGGAGATTACAAGTTTGTAAATGCTGGGACTTTGAATGAGTTACTAGTTTGCTTGAGAGACCACCACAGAAGGGACGGCCTTTACTTTAAATAGGTTTTTATTGACAAACTCTATGCAACATATGTGTGAAACCTGAACAGGTTGTAATATGTGATTTCTGTGGACATGCTGAAGATTTCAGTTTGGTACCTGGAAACCAAAATGTTAGTGACTAGAAGGAAAAGTATTATTACAAATTGATAATCCAAGTTAAACACTGTTATAGACCAAATGTCTATTCCTCTCTAAAAATACATATGTTGAAGCACTACCCCCCAGCATGATGCATTTGGAGTTGGGGTCTTTGGAAGGTATTTAGGTTTCTATGAGGTCAAAGATGGGGCTTGTATGATATGATTAGCATCTTTATAAGAAAAGGGAGAGATTTATCTTTCTCTTTCTGCATGTGCCCATGGAGGAAAGGTCAGGTAAGCACTTGACAGTAAGAAGGCAACTGTACACAAACCAGGAAGTGAGCTCTCTTCAAAAACATATCTGCTTGCACCTTGCTCATGGACTTTCCAGATTCTAAAACTGTGAGAAATAAATATCTGCTTCTTAAAGCACCCAGTTCATTGTATTTTGTTATAGCAGTCTGAGGTTATTAATACATATACACTTATATACTCATGTGCTGCTTAGCAATAGGGGTACATTCTGAAGAAAGCATTGTTAGGTGATTTTGTCCTGTATGAACATAATAGAGTGTATTTACTTACATAAACTTAAATGGTGTAACCTACTATATACCTAGGCTATATGGTATAACCTATTGCTCCTAAACTACAAGCCTATACAGTGTTACTGTAGAAAACAACCCAAAATTAAATCAAGAACAAGAGAAAATTATGCCAACAAGAGACGCAGCGAACAAGATGTGTGAGGCTCTTGCCAGTGTAAGACAGCATACTGTTTACAGCAAACATTTTTTTAAATTAATAGAATGGGTAAACTCTAAAGTAACAATAAAAGGTCTCCAGATTGGAGAGGAGGAAGCAAAACTGTCACTATTCTCAGATGACATGATGGTGTACGTAGAAAAGCCTCATAGGCTTCACCAAAAAACTATTCAACCTAATAAGTGAATTTGTCAAAGTAGCAGGATATAAAGTCAATATTTAGAAATAAAAGACATTTTTGTACACCAATAATGAACTATCTGAAAGAGAAACTAAGAAAAAACCATTTGCTATAGCAAAACCAAAAATAAAGTACCTAGGAATAAATTAATCAAGGAAGTAAAAGACCTGTACTTGGAAAACTATAGAACACTGAAGAAAGAAATAGAGAAAGATACAAATAAACTGAAGCATATACTATGTTCATGGATTGGAAAAATTAACATCATTAAAATGTCCATACTACCCAAAGCAATCTATATATTCAATGCAATTCCTATAAAAATAAAAATAGCATATTTCACATATAGAACAAATATTTTAAAATGTATATGGAACAAAAAACAACCCTGAATAGCCTCAGTAATACTGAGAAGAACAAAGTAGGAGGGGTCATAATGCCTGATATCAAACTATATTACAAGGCGACTGTAATCAAAATAGTCTGGTACTGACACAAGAACAGGCACATAGACCATTGGAACAGAATAGAGAGCTCAGAAATAAACCGATGTCTCAATGGTCAATTAATATTTGACAAAGGGGGAATGAGCATACAATGGAGTAAAAACACTCTCTTCAATAAATGGTGACAAGAAAACTAGACAGATACATGCAAAAACAAAACAAAACAAAACAAAACAAAAGTACATCACCAGCTTATACCATAAACCAGAATAAAGTCAAAATGGGTAAAAGACTTAAATATAAATCATGATATCATAAAAATCCTTGCAGAATATGTAGCCAGTAACAATTTGGATATATCATTTATAAATGATTTATATCATTTATAGCAATATTTTTGCCAATATATCTCCTAAGGCAAAGGAAAATAAAGGGAAAAACAAACACATGGGACTACATCAACATAAAAAGCTTCTAGACAGCTACAAAATCCATCATCAAAATGAACAGGGAACTGACTGTATGAGAAAACATATTTGGCAATGATACATCCGACAAGGGTTTAATCTCCAAAATATATAAAGAATACATACAACTCAATACCAGAAAGACTAACAATCCAATTAAAACATGGGCAAAGGATCTGAACAGACACTTCTCCAAGGAGGACATACAGAGGGCCCATAGACATACGAAAAAATGCTTAGCCATCAGAGAGATGCAAATTGAAACCACAATGAGATATCACTTCACACCTGCCAAAATGGCTACCAATCAACAAACAACAATTGCTAGGGAGAATGTGGAGAAAAGGGGACCCACTCTTGGTGGGAATGCAGACTGGAGCAGTCACTGTGGAAAACAGTACGGAATTTCCTCAGAAAACTAAAAATGGAATTGCCTTTCGACCCAATGATCCCACTGCTGGGACTATACCCTAAGAATCCTGAATCGCTAATTCTAAAGAACCCATGCACCCCAATGTTCATAGCAGTGCAATTTACAATAGCCAAGATTTGGAAATAGCCTAAGTGCCTATCAGTAGATGAGTGGATTAAAAAGCTGTGGTACATTTACACAATGGAATACTACACAGCAGAAAAAAAGAAGGAATTCCTACCTTTTACGACAGCATGAATGGAACTGGAGACTGTTGTGCTAAGTGAAATAAGCCAGTCAGTTAACTCCTTTCAAATACCATATGATCTCACTTACAAGAGGAATGTAATGATCAAAATAAACTAATGAGCAAAAAAGAATCATAGGCATAGAATCATAGTATGGATTGATAGCTGTAAGAGGGTAGAGGGTACAGGGGACTGTTTGAAAGAAGGTGAAGGAATTACTCAAAGAACATATATGAAGAACCCATGGAAATGGACAAAAGTATGGGGATTGACTGTGGGAGTGGGGGACAGGCTGGGCAGAGGGGGTGAGTGGGGAAAAATTGGGACAACTGTAACAGTATAAACAGTAAAACATGAAAAATAAAATAAAAGATAATATCGTAAATACTAAACCATTAACATAGTTATTATCATCATCAAGTATTATGTATATAACTGTATGTTCCGTACTTTTGTACGACTGGCTGTGCAGTAAGCTTGTGTGCATGCACCAGCATCACCACAAACACGTGAGTCATGTCATGCACTCTGACATTATGACAACTACCGTATCACTCGGGGGGTAGGAAATTTTCAGCTCCATTAGAATCTTATGAGACCACCATTGTACATGTGTCTCATCACTGACTGAAACGTCTTTGAGCAGGACATGACTGTATAGTAGTGCCCTAAGAGTCTCCAGCATTCTTTTCAGAAAATCCCCAGACTTTATCTATACTATATGGTGTACAAAAGCGTGAGAGAAATCCCCGTACAACTTGAATGCCTCACATAGGTCAAATAGCACGGTTGGCCAACCCAGAATACCGTGCAAGCAGAAAGTTACAATTGTAGCTGCAATTCCTCATCTATCAGATGGCTTTCCAAGAGTTATTTGAAGAAGAGAGAAGTAAGTAGTTGACTGTGTTATTGTTGTTTTTTTGTATCTTTGCTTTGTAGGTAGTTAAGAGTTAGAAATATTACAGCTGAAACATTCCAGAGAGTTAATCTGCCTGGAACCCTCTGCTGATCAGAGCCCTGTGAAAGCAGATGCTGACTCATTAGCCGGGTTAATGAGAATTCTAGAATTATTTCTGGCATATCTGTTCCAACTTAAAATATAGAGAAGGAAGCCACAGAATAGGAACTGACTTTTCCTTTAGGTCCCTAACAATGCCGTTTGATTCTATACTTTGAGGAGGTGGGGGGAAGAGAGAAGAAAAAGAACCATTGGAAAAGATTCTCCACAGGCGAACAGGAGAAAATGTAACCTATACCTTGCTTTGACCATGAAAGCTTTTTCTTTTTCCTTTAATATGTGAGCTTGATGTCTGAAATACCACATTACATTTTCCTTTGTAAATGAACTGATAGAAAGAACATACTGTCTGATAGTAATTTTTCCTGTGTACACACAAGTATTATACAACTGATAAAATGATTAAATTAAAATATATACAAAGTGATTGTAAAATGGATGTATCCAATTTTTATGCCTTATTTTTGTCACCTTATGTAGCCTGCACTCATTCAAACTAAGGTCTTTCTGTTCCCATTGTGAAAATAAAGCATTTCACATATTGAAATTATTGCATTGCCTCTATGAATCTAGATAGTGACCTTAAAGATTAGTTTAATTTCTTTGTAGAGCCTTCTATTTTAAGTTATTTGAATTCATGGAAGTCAACATGCTGTGGTAAACTGCAAAGTCACTTTTCTCTCCATTTAATGTGAAAGAGTACAAAAATGACTGATTAGCCCTGGCTAGTTTGGCTCAGTGGATTGAGTGCCAGTCTGTGAACCAAAAGGTTGCCAGTTCAATTACTAGTCAGGGCACACGCCTGGGTTGCAGGTCAGGCCCCCAGTAGAGGGAGCCTGAGAAGCAACCACACATTGATGTTTCTCTCCCTCTCTGTTACCCTCCCTTCCCCTCTCTCTAATGATAAATAAATATAGTCTTAAAAAAAATGATAGATTACATGATTATTGGGTAGGCTGGCACAGAAAATCCAGGTGTTTGTTTTAGAAAATATCCTGAAGTAACTGATGACAATGAGACATTTTGCTTTTCTATGAAATTTAAGACTTAGTGGTTGGAAGCTATTTATGTACACAGCATCAGTGAGGAATCCCAGCCTCTATGGATTTTTGTTCAGGGCAATGTTGTCCAAGAACATTTCAGAATATGAGTGATAGTCTCTGGGTTTTAGCTTGGAGTGGAGTACTTTGTAACCTTCATATCCAGACTTATGTAAATGGTCAATTCAACATTTGTTACTTAGGATATTGATTATTTACTGTGAGGTTTATCAGTCTTTACTATTATCCTGTGAAAAATCACTTCATTTACTTGTTTGTTTATTTTCTCATTCAATCAACTTGCATTTATTGACTACTGTATCTGTTAGGTTGTTTCCCTGCAAATAATGAAGAGTTCCACCAAAACTGCCTAAACAATAAAGACATTTAATATGCACAAATGCCTGAGTTATAAAAAATATATATGTAAATTTAACAACACTTAGAATAAACATTTCTATGAATATAAAGATGACATAAAACAAGCCACAGATGTGCAGAAGATATTTGCAATTCATGAACAAGTGTTAATATTCAGAATATATGAAGAACAAACTAGCCCTGGCTGGTGTGGCTCAGTGGATTGAGCGCGGGCTGGGAACCAAGGGGTCTCGGTTCAATTCCCAGTCAGGGAACATGCCTGGGTTACAGGCCAGGTCCCCAGTGAGGGTCATGTGAGAGGCAACCATACATTGCTGTTTCTCCCTCTCTTTCTCCCTCCCTTCCCCTCTCTCTAAAAATAAATAAATAAAATCTTAAAAAAAATAACAAATTAAAACATCAGTAAAAAGATGAGAAAGAGAAAAATAGGTGAAGAATACAAATAGTTAAATAAAAAAAGGAAAAAACACTAATAGCACACAAATATGGGGAAAATTAACTCATTATTAAGCAAAAAAATGTAAACTAAAAGCAAAGTAAAATATCATTTCACATAAAATCTTGACTATACAAAATATTAATAAGAATGTAAAAAAGAGGGACTCTCATACCATTGAAGGGAGTTCAATTAGTACAAACTTTTTAGAGAATTAGTTTGATGTCTAGTAAATTTGATGACACATTAATCCTTTAAGGGAGTGATTATATTTCTAGATATTTACCCTAGTATTTTAACTACTATTTGCCACTTTGGGGCATGGCATATCAGTCAGTAATGAAATAATTTTTTAATGACATAGAAAAGAGAAATAGAAATACTGTATCACATATTAATCGTTTTTTGTAAAATTTCTTCTAAAAACACATGTATGTAAGAACATGAAAGTTTATTTCAAAATGAATTGATTTTTATAAATCATGGTCAAACATATTTGGAAAACACTACCATAGACAAATTCTCACATATGGGAGAAAGGAGACCTTGCTTATTATGGCAAGAAACTGTAAATAACACAAATGTGGAAGCAGAAAGAAAGAATAAGATATAGTATCTCCATACACATAGTGAAAATAAATGATATGGAATCACATGTATTTATATAAATGCATCTCAACAGCATAATTATTAGTTTACAAAAAAGTGAGGTTGGCAAAGCTATTTGCATGTGATGCCCTTACAAAAAGTTTAAAAGACACAGAACAACATTATATCTTATTAAGCTAAACACATGTATTAAAATATATACGCATGCACAAGAAAAATGAACACAAAATATAGGATAGAGTGGACAGAAAAGGGATTGAGAAGGACTACATACCTCTTTTAATATTTGATTTTAAGAAATGAAAGAGGATTTTTTTTACATAACAAGAAGTCTAGAGGCCCAATAACATCATCTAAGACCCTAAGGTGTTCATCCAGTCCATTCTTCCATCTCAGTATATGTTCTTCCTGGTCACACATTAGCAGGTTACTGGTGTTTCGGATATCACACACGTACTTAGCAAATCCAGTGATAGAAAAAGAATCATTTCTTCCATGTGTGAGTCTTTTTTGTTTTGTTTTGTTTTGTTTTGTTAATGAGCTCTGTTTTAGCAGCCACATAGTAGATTGGCCAGACCTAGGTAACACACCTATTCTTACAGCAGATACTGATCAGGGCAATGGGACCAACAGGACTGATTAATTCCATTCGAGATGTATCCACCTCACATGCAAGGAAAGGAGGGCACAATCATAAAATTAAAACTCTGCCAGTAACAAAGAGAGAATTGTGTTGGACAAATAGTATTGCCCGCAAGTGTATGTGCCCTGGGGATCCAGCACTTCTCAGGGAGTTCTGGTGGAGTTTAACTTCTAGTGGAGAAGACTGGTAATAAAGGACAAATGAATAAGATAATTTAGATAGATATAAATCCATGAAAAAAATGAGGAAACTGGGGTTTATGAGAAAGCAATTAGAAGGTGACTTGGAAGATCTTTCAGGTGAAGTGTCATTGGGTCCAAGACCTGAGTTACATGAAGAAAGAACCTATGAGCAAATCTGAAGAAAGAGACTGCAGGAAGCAAGAACAAATATACTGGTGCAGGAACCAACTTTCTGTGTTAGAGGAAAGAGGAAGTGTGGTGCACCTGGAAAGAAGAGAGAGAATGAGAGGATCACAGACAGTGAGGTCTGAGGGCCACGCAGGAGCAGATTATATATGTAATATTATGAGGCCTGACAAGGACTTCTCATAGTTTGTAAAGGGTCATGTGAAGCCACGGGAGGGTTATAATCTGGGTTGTGATGTGGTCTGACACAGTTTTAAAAATGGCTGTTGCAAAAGTTTATGCAGGTAGTGATGATGGGTGTGACTAGGGTTGGGAAGTTGGAAGTAGGGAGGAATGGACCTACTTATGTAGAGACAGTGAAGAGGAAGCAAAGAAGGCACTACAAAGGAGCACAGACAAACCCAACCCAGGATAGAGGTTATAAGCAGGTGTTGTTTTGATGAGCTTGTTCTTCGGAACATAGCTGAAAGGCTAAGCTAGAAAGAGACACCATCAACCTAGGAGGAGAAACTTCCAAAAAAGCACAGTGTGATGATAGGATAAGTTCTTTGCATTTCCAGAGTTCAGTGAGGCTGTGTCAGCATGCTGAACCACAGAAAGCAGTTAGCTCTGCTCACTGCTCGGAATCCAGCATTCCTGATCACACTTCTAGGTGTGAAGTGGGAAGTACTTTCATTTATACTTGATGGGCATGATCTTCCAGAAAAACAGAAGCAAATTAGAGACGTAACATTGAAGACTGCAAGCAGATGGAAAGGAGGTGGCTACAAAGATCCTGCAAAACCACTATGTTTGAATAAACAAGTGTTTGAGGGTTCAATGGATCGTTCGAGTGGCCTAAGCTCATTCCTGTTTCTCTTGAGTTCACTGAAATAATCTAGGTACCTGCAGGGCCTGATTGTTCATGTGTCCATGTTGCTTTCCGGGTGCTTTATTCACCCTCAGCACTGGATTTTTTATTTACCTACTAATATGCTCTAGGCACCTCTAATAGCAGCCTTTATCTTGAATATGGTATTAGATCATTAACTTTATATGGCATATTTAAAAAGCAATTCCGACAGATATTAACCACCAAAGTAACTTCTTTGCTACCAAATAGATCCATTTAAAACTGCATTCTGATTTCCATACCTGAAATGAACATGCATGGTTTTGTTTTATTTGTAAAAGTCCTAAAAGGGAAGCATCTATACCATTCCTTTCCTTCTTTATTCATATAATGAAATACTGTTACTCTGAATGAAGAGTATTTTATTGGTAAGATGAACTGTCAACTTGAAGAAGACATGCAACACCTCCGTATACTATATGGGTTCTTTTAGCCACGAGTCGCAGGAAACAACTAGATCTGCAAAGGGAATGTATTTGTACGTAACCGAAAGATATAGGTGCTGCTATATGCAGGGACTCAAATTATACATCCAGGGCATGGTTTTTCTTGCTATCTCAGTTTCTTTACATTGTCTGAGCTGAATTTGTAAATGGCTGTCCTCTCATGGTGGCAAAGATGGCTATAGCAGCACTATCCTTGTGGTCTCTCAGGTTCAAATCCTATTTTTGGCATTTTGGCTAAATCTCTTTGCCCATTATTTCCTCTGGTTGTGCCCATTTTTTGAGAAAACCTCTGTAACAGAGGAGTGAAGTGCTCTGATCTGTCACATTCCTCCCATCTCTTAAAAAGGGGATTGAATCCACACTGTCTAAACATGAGCCTGTGAGGAGGGTAAGGGTAGTTGGTTTACTAGTAAGAAATTGATGAGCTGATACAAAAAATATTGAGGAATGCGTGCCAAGGAGCCAGAGGACATTATTCCATTGCTGTGTTTCAGACCTTAACTGTTGGGGGCAGGGACGTTTCCATGTGGGACCTCTAAAATCTGTCGAGAAACACTACCCAGTATTATACCATGTTATATTCTAAGATAAGAAATTATTCAGGGAGCTTCTCAGTAGTTTGCTTCTGAACTTCAAGCACTAGAGGCAGCCCCACACTCAAAGAAGGCAAAAAGGATTTGCTTACCTACCACATGCTAGGTGCTTTATATACATCACCTTATCACCTACTCACAACTATTTTATTATAAGCGCCACTTTTCAATTGAGGAAACTGACCCTCAGGCAGGTTAAGAACTTGTCTGAGTTCACATAACAAGAGTGCTGTAGCTCATGTTTAAACCGAGACCTCCTTCCCAATGGAGCGGCGTGCAACTACCCTAGCCACACAGCTCTTCCACCAGTTCTCTCACTGGGTCAAGCAATTGGCTTTATTTTGTTTTTCCTTTCAAAAATTTGAATGCTGTGGCATTGAAGGTATAGGCATATGTTATTATGTAAATTTTAAAACTTATAAAGATCCTCAACAAGAAACTTATTAGTTTCTTTGTAAGCATTCATTGTAGTGAATGTGTATTACGTGATGTAAGGGGGCAAGAGCAATGTGAAGTGAGTCGGCTCTACCGTTCTGGGATGGTTTCAGGATAACAGTATAGTCTTCTCCTTCTGGGCACTCCATCACAGTCCAGTGCAACCAAAAGCCCTCAAAAGAAGTTATGAATGATAGAGTTCAGCAAGGCTTAACCCTTCCTTTTGAGATCCCCTTCTAGACTAGCATAGCCTGGTAGCTACAGCCACCACACCAGATTGTGGTTCTTGAGTTTATATTGTTTGTGTGCCTTTTGGATTGTGCTGCTCTGGGAGGAGCCATCTCGTTTTGTTCCCATTTTCATCTTTAGCACAGAGCAGACCCCAGCTGCATATCAGGTGCTCAATAAATATTTACTGATTTAAGTGTAGTATTAGAGCAATTGGCCATTGATATTTCATATACCATTAAACATTTTACTACTGATAAAATTTATATGAAACACATTATACTTTAGGAAGTATATACATTAAATATGTGGTACATATATATATACACACACACATATTATGTATCACCTAATAAATAAATTATACATATGGAATATATGGTATCACACAATTATATACATTCTCTTACATACATCTATGCATGTAGATTATTCTGATTCATAACATTTAAGTTTATTTGGATTTTTTTTAAAACAAGCGTTATACCACAAAACCTTTCCTGGAGTTTGACTTCTCATATCAGCATTTTATGAAATCATAAAATATGAACAGTTTACCTTCTGACCTCTACCATTTCTAACCTTCTTCCAGCTTTATGACATTAAAAACAAACACACATATGACATCAATTATATTTTAAACTTCTGGAGCAAGTCACAAAAAGATGTAGTTCTGTTTTTCAAAAAGTAATTTAGTTCTGGAAAGCTGAGCTGATATATAACCAATTGCTAGTTAAATTAAAAAAAAACACCATTTATTGTCAAACTCTTTTAATTTAGCTAAAAGTAGGTTTGCAAAAGAGTATTATTGGGACAGCCTCAAGAGTTGTAAATCTTTAATTTTCATTTTTGAAATCTTTCAGTAATTCATAATTCTTTATGATTCATGATTTCTTAAGCATGCAACAAATCCTTCTCAATTATAATTTCTACCATTTTTTCAAACCAGAAGTGTGATTATGGCAATGAGGCTACTAAATAGTATATTTTTCATATTCTCTTTTCCATTTTCTGTTTTGATGAAACAACAGAATAAATTACCTAACTCTGATTTTCTTACTTGCAAGAGATTTTTATTTTTTAATGTGTTAGAATGTGGGAGTTTTATTGCTTGCAATAGCAGAAGAGAGGCGGATGAGCAAACAGAGAGTAATAGAAAATAAATGACTTGTCTAAAGTCACGGAAGTAATTGGTGTCCAGATTCAACCTGCAGTATTTCATAAGCAGCAGTGAATTAAGCAGGCAAATCCCATGGACTCTAGAATACAAACTTTTTAAGTCAATGAGGTACCAGAAGGAAGTAGAGGGTAGTGGTTAAGGACACAGTCTTTGGATTCAACAATTGAATCCCTGTGTCTTTGCTTCTTAAGGATGTGATACTTAGGCAAGCTACTTAAGTTGTTGTACTCATTTGTGCCCATCTGCAAAGTGACAGTGACCTACTGAGCTCTCAGAATTTAGGTAAAGATTTTATGTGATAACGCCTGGCTCATACTTTGCAATGAATAAAGAAAGCATGGCTAGTGTTGTTTGTTGTTATTTTCTCTTCTTACATTTTGGCGTGCATTGATAGATAAGTAAGAATGACTGCATGGAACCTGATAATTGGGGGAGCGCAATAGTGGTGGCTGTTACTTCCTAGTACTTCAGTTTTTGCCAGTTGCAAATGTTCCCATATACTGCATTATTTTTTTACATGCCTTATTTCCTGAAGTTTATACAGGTGACCTGCTCTGTACCTGGTGATAGCTGCCTTGATTTTGAGATGGACAATTTCCTTCTAGAAATTCCTGGAGTCGAGTCAACTTGTTTTCCATTTTTACTCCAATTTCCTTAGTTTAGAACATCATGCATCATTTTTCACTGGTTACATCATACCATCCTACTAGATATCCTTTCTTTTAGTATTGATGCCTTAAATCTATTACCTGTATTTGAACCAGAGCACTTTTAGTGAAGTACAACTCAAATGACATAACCTCTAGGTAAAACCCCGTCACAGCACTTCACGGTCCCTCAGAAAAGAATATTAGTCTCATCGTGATTTGACTTTTTTCCTGGCCTTTTCCTTTATATCCTTCAGATGATCTATGCAGAGGAGGAGATTGAGCTCAGGGAGGTTAAATGATTAACTTGAAGTTGCACAGCTAGTGAGTGACAGGAATCCGCCCCAGGTTTTCTTGCTCTCTGCACAGTGATTGCAGAGATCAAGGGTCAGCAAAAGTCATCCCACTGCCTGTTTTTGCAAATAAAGTTTTATTGGCTTGTAGCGGCGCCTGCTCAGTTGCATGTTTCTGTGGCTATATTCATGCTGCAACAGCACAGCGGAGTGGTTGCGCCAGAGACTATCTGGGCCTCAGAGTTTGAAAGTTTGTTGGCTCCTAACATAGATCATACTTGGATTCAAAAGAGTAAACATGATAGATTTCAGGATGTTCACAGGGAGGAACTCTGTGATCACACGGAGTCTTTGCCACTTCAATGAAGGTGAATGAAATGTTGCCTTCCGAACTAGAAAAATCACTTAAGTACCAAGACATGAATATTCTAGGTGATTTTAATTACCTAGATATCTATGGAGAAAAAAGCCTGACAGCATAAAGATTGTTCAATCAGTTATTTTTAAAGGGTTTAGTGTGGAAGAAGTAGGAGCCTAAAGAGATGGCAGGCTTCCTCTACCTGATTGTGACCAAAAGAACAGATAAGTGCTAACAATACAGTATTTGGGATTTGTAGGGGCAGAGACTGTGCAGTGAACGGCAGAATTCAAAAGGCTAAGGCAGGGGATTAGGAAAAGCCGCTGAACAACAAATATGAATTTTAAGAAAGTAAATCAGTACAAAATTCTCTGAGCCAGAAATGAGTGAATATTTGCATAAATATGTGTGCAATCAACGACTGAATGAACTCAGAAAGTTTGCCATTGACCTACTTGGAGGGAAAAATTGGAATAACCAATCGCTCAGAAAAATTGACCAGTTGTTGAAGTTAAATATGCCAAAATTCCAAAAGACTAAGCCCAAATAATATTTTCACAAAGGCGAGCAAGCTCTTGTTCTTTGAGAGCCATTTTGCCTTTGGGAGACTTGAGGGCAGAGAGGCAACAAGCACAGGTTGTGAAAATGTTTTTGCCAAGAGCTGAAATAGGCCATGTTCAGAACACGCCAGGAACATGATGATGATTAAGCTTTAGGCTTGGATATGATTCTCCTACCGAAGAACTCAAAGTATGGAAAATAACGAAACAACATTGTTGTGGCCTGAGAGAATAAATACACTTCCAACTGCTATCATCTAATTTAATTCCAGGGAATAATTTGTATGCCCCAGGCTTATTTTCCTGGTGTCCCTGAGCACTGGTTTCCAAAGAAAAGTGGGAAAGGACTTGGAGTGATCTGTATGTTCTTTTGAATGAAGAAATGTTGCAGAAAATGGTTTCTTCCTTGGTTCCTTCATTCATGATTTAATTAACTGTCATCAGGGGTCTGCTGGGTGCCCTGCACTGAACCTGGGGACACCAAGTTGAATAAAGACTTGTGTCTGGGAAAAGATATAAAAACACATTATTGCCATACAATTTGATAAATCCATTCTAATACTGGAGGCAGCACCCAGGCCAGAAGCTGGTTGAGGGCAGAGAGAAGATGAAATGGGAAAGCAGAAAGAAATTTGGAAATAGAGCGAAGGCACCGACTTTTGGTGACCAGACTCCATTGTCCTCAAAGTAAATTGTTTTCAGATGGTGAGATATTTCCATGTATTTTGTGGAAAACTGAAAAGAACAATGACCCAGTGTCATGTCCTTGCCCTTCATGCAGGATATGCAACCCAAGAAAATATGAGCACGTAACACATACTTGACTGTCCCTCCGGTGAGGGGCCTGTGTGTGTCTCTGAGCGAGCAGGGGAGGCTCCCATCACCCCTCCTGTGTGCTCCCCAGCAGTTTTCACTTGGGGTTAAGAGGCAAGCCCACCTCGCTAGCCTTGTCACTAGGTTTCGTTGCTGGCGCCGATAGTTAAATGTCATTGGCTTTATCCTTAGCGTTGATTGTTACTCTAATAGAAACAAAAGGACCACTTACAGAGAGCTTACTATGTGCCAGGCACGGTGCTCAGCAGCTCCATCCATTACTTGTGTAATCATTACAATAATTCCATGAGGAGTCATTTCACCCAGTGTTCAGAAGATAAATTGAGTCCCAGAATATTAAACTAACTTTCCCAAAGCCACTTGGCTGATTAATGTCTGCCATATTTCAGATAATTTTAACCTCTCTAGTGTTTTTTACTATTTTTCTGTAATTTGATAAAGAAATTCTATGGCTGAGGCAGGAGCTTGATAACTACTTGTGGTGGGAAAACTCAACTTTTTCCTTCCTATATAGGGAAAAACACAGTCATTCCCTATTATGTGTTTCTTCCCTGTGAGTCTCCTGTACTACTCACACAGAGTAGTCTTCACTCAGACACTCTAGTCACAAACGTGTGGAGGTTTTCCCCAACCAAGTGATTCTCCGCAACACCAGCTGGGTGTCCTACAATTTAACTCCCTCCTAACACTGTCTATTTAGAGGTAATGTCAGATTCCACAGGTTAATGGCTTCTCTCACAAGACTGCTCACACCCATTTCAGATGCCAATCACAGGTACATCCCCACATTTTACCCACAACTTCTGTCTGATTTGGCTACAAATCAGAAATTCCCAAGACTTCCTCCTCATGTTAACTAATTTGCTAGATGGGGCTCACAGAACTCAGGAAACACCTGCATTTACCAGTTTATTAAAAGATGTGATAAAGAATACAAATGAACAACAAGATGAAGACAAAATAGGGTAATGTCAAGGAGGGTTGTGAGCATAGGAACTTCTGTCCACATGAAGTTGGGGCTTGTCACCCTCTCAGGGTGGATGTTTGTCAACCTGGAAGCTCTCTGAACCCCATACTACTGGGACTTTATGGAGTCTTTTTCACATAGATAAACATGGCCAATCATTAATTCCATTTCAAGCCCCTCTTTCCTCTCTGGAGGGTGGGGTTGGTGATAGGTGGGAAATACCAAGCTTTTAATTATGTCTTGGTCATTCTGGTAACCACCCCTGTCCAGGAGCCCATCTGAATCACTTCATTGGAACAAAGGATGCTTCTAGTGTTCTTATCACTTAAGAATTTATATGAATTTTGGTATCCTTGTGTCAGGGACAGATTCAGAGTAATGTTAGAACAAAAGATGTTCCTAGTGCTCTTACCATGTAGGAATTTACAAAGGTTTTAGGAGCGCTGTGACAGGAGCCAGGGAGAGAAACCAATATATATTTTTCTATTATCTCTTAATACTGCAGAGTTAGATTCTTGGGATACTAGGGTACAAGAAGTAGAATCTAGGTCTGGGATATATTTGGTCCTTTCTAGGGTTGTCTGGTGATAGCAAGACAGTTTCCATTTCCATTGTGCACTTTGGATAAGGCCAGGGAAATTAAGTGGGCATGCAAATATCACTGCTTTCACTGCAATTTTATTTTAAAAAGGACAACCTGTAAAACTTTTAGTGATTACAGTAAGGGATATTTCCTGTCTGGTAGGGAAGGGCAAGCCTTTGTAGAAACTCCCTGGCTGGGAGAAGTGCAGCTGGAGCAGCCTTTGGACTGTCAGATGCCAGTTGACACTGGGAACTCTACTTGGCTCTTGTCTAGTCCAAGCTCTTGGAAACGCAAGGTGGCAGCTCCTTCCTTCATTAGTATTCATGCTCTGTATTAAGCACAGGTCAAAGGGAGAGGTTAAATCACAACCCAGGTTCTCAGAGCCAGGATTTTGATCATAATGAAACTTAGTACTTAATATATAACCACCCGTCCATGGTTCTGTGGGCGGAACCTGACACTGGGGGAGATCTGGGATTTGGCCAAAGGATTTCATTTCATTGACATCCATTGTTTCAAAGAGGCTGGTAAGATTTCTTTCACCTGTAAATTTAAAAAAGTGCATATTCTTAATCACTCTGTAGTCAGTATTAAGAGGACCCAGAAGTACAAGAGCAGGGGACTGGACTTCAACATAAAGCGCTGAGAGACTTAGGCAGTACGATTAGAACACTGGACAACCTATCAGAAGTAACTTAGACGGTGAGGAATCTTGATGGAAACTGGGCCTCTGACACAGTTAGTCTTCTGGTTTAAAGAATACTTGGAAATCATAATAGAAATAATAACAAAAATAAAAGTCATCTTTGAATAGTGATTTATGTTTTTCAAAGAACTTTCATTGAACAGATATTCCTAGGCACTGAGGCTGTAACACTGATTTTTTTTTAGAACTTAACATCTAGCGGACTCTTTTATTTCATTGCCTTGAGGCCTTTTCCAAACACCCGACTATAGTTTCTCACTACTCCGTGAGAAAGGTGGTCAAGTTTCTCATTCACTTCACTAATGAGGGAGCAAAGCAGCGAGATCCTAGAGTTACGAAGCAGCGAAATCCCCACTATAACCATGCTGCACTTGAGCTCAAAGTTTGTGCTGTTTAAAACAAGTTATTTTGGTAACTATATATAGCATGAAATTTTATCATTTTAACCATTTTTTTAAGTATTCAAGTCTGTGGCATTAAGTATATTCACACTGTGAAATCATCACCTGATCTACCTCCAGAACTATTTCCGTTTTCCCAAACTGAACCCCTGTACCCATTAAAAAATAACTTCCTCCTCTCCCCCTTTCCTCCCAGCCCCTGGCAACCACCATTCTACCTTCCAGCTTTACAGATTCGATCACTGTAAGAACCACATATAAGCGGACTTACACAAGAGTTGTCCTTCTGTGACTGGGTTATTTCATTTAGCATTATGTCCTCAATGTTATTCCATGTTGCAGCATGCGCCAGAGTTCCCTTTTTTAAGGCTGAATAATATTCCATCGAATTTAGGCACCATCTTCTGTTTATCCTTTCTTCTGCTGATGGACACTTAGGCTGTTTCTACCTTTTGGCTATTGTGAATAATGCCGCTGTGAATATTGGTATACAAACGTCTGTTCAAATCTCTGCTTCTGCCTTCAACTCTCTTGGATAAATGCCAAAAAGTAGAATTGCTGGAATATACAGTAATTCCGTTTTTAATTTTTTGAGGAATTGTTGTACTGTTTTCTATCATGGCTGCACCAGTTTATATTCCTGTGCCATTTTCAGTACAACACCACTGCCTTGGGATGATGAACAGCACTGGCATGGTAGCAGTGCCGATCTGCTGTTTCCATTGTACATCGGCTTAACCAACATTTCTGTCACAGGGTTTGTGAAGGTTTACAAATGATGTGCTTTCTTTGTTCCTCTAACGCTTGTTGAATACAGGGGAATGTTTTTAACTTTTCAGTATACTTTAAATATGATGAAATGTCTGTGTTTTTGAGGTGTCAAAACAAATGACATAATGTCAGCATATAGAAGCTTAACGATTTGCAAATGAGTTGCTTTTGTTTTCTGTCAGGCACATCACCACGTTTTTAACTACAGGGCATGATAGCTGTGACTGGTGTGTCTAACCCATCCCAGGACCCCAAAACCTGCAAAAGAGGGTGGTGCTCATTTATCATTGCTTTGTGGATTTTGCTTGTTTTTGCCATAAAGAAAGGTTCATTGGGAGTTGAAATGAAAATGTGTGGGAAGGTATCGGATTGGGTAATCCTGAGGGGTATGTCTATATGCATGTGTGTATGTGTAGGGGCATGGTTCCCAGATGATTACATCTGGAGATCTTTTCCCCCAGTTTGGCAGACCATGAGGTGACCCACAGTGAGTCGAGCCCTTGTGCAATCACCCACTCTTGTTGAAGGAAGAAACTGCGACTTGCTGCTAGCCAGTATGATATACCAAAGTGGACATGAGGTCACTCCCTTGGTTAGGTTACCGTACATAAGACTTTGTATTAGCCAGCTGGAGGAGAGATTCTTCAGTTGGCCTTGAAGCTGCCATATTGTGACATATTGTGACAAGGTGACGTGGAAAAAAAAGGGGCAGCTTCAGAAGATGATAGTAGTCTTTAGTTGACAACTAGAGAGAAAATAGGGACTTTGATCAGTCCTACAACCACAATAAGTTGGAATCTGCCAACAATGATATGAGCTAGGAAGAGGACTCCAAACTTCAGAAAGGAACACAGCCTGGCTAGCATACCAATTGTAGAGTATGAGACTCTGAGCACCAGACCCAGTTTCCTGACCTATGGAAACTGTAATATAAAAAAAAAATTGTGTTTTTTTTTAAGCTACTATATGTGTGATAATTTGTCATATAGCAATTGAAAACTAATACTATCAGGTACACTTAGCACTACCTCCCCTTTTTTTGTTTGTTCCTTTTATGTTTTTATTGCCTCTCTACCTATTTCCTTCTGTGGATTCTGCCTGATGGCTGTCAGTTAAGATACCCTGGTTTCCCCCAGGCACCAGGAAAGAACATGATCCAACTAGACCAATCAAATAGTTCTTCTGGGGAATCTAAGTATTGAGAATGACAAAGAGGCTAGATGTGTTTAAAACTATTTCATCCCAGCAGCATTACCCTGATGCACTCTTGCTACCGATTTTTCTGGAGATTCCCAACATTCTGTCTTGGCCAATTCCAATTCTTCAGCCTTCTATTTCATTCTATGAACTCCACTAGATTCTGCAAATAAATCTCTCTTATGCTTAAATTGGAGTCTGATTTTTTCTGGTTGTTTTTGTTGCAACCAAAGCATTCAAATTGATACACACAGCCCTGTGATAATCTCCTAGAACCTTCTTTTTCTCCCTGGGTCGCACATGGCCTTCTTTCTAAAAGACCCTTCTCATCATTACGGTTGCTGATGATATTGTTCCAAAGTACCCGGGGGGTAAGGAGAATTCCAAACATTGAAATGATAAGATTTTGTAATCAGAAGGCTGGAAAGGATACATAAAAATTGCCAATTTACTGTCTTACTGTTAAGCAGGAGCACAATTTTTAGTTAGAGTTCATAAATAAGGTACTTAGAAAGGATAAATCATCAATATGTATATTGTGGGTATAAAGAAAAAGTAATTTTTTAAAAAATTGGATACAGAATGGCTCCAAGCAGTGGGTTTTCCAATTTCTTAGAGAGAAAGGAAATACCAATTGGGGGTGAAGGTTTTCATAATGTTTAATGTTGAGTGTGTAAAGATGCCTACTTTCTGGATGGAAATATCAAAGATGAAGGACAAATTTTGAAGGAAATAAAAGCTCCAGAGTAGGGTTAAAAATAAGAATTTAAAAGTGGAGAGATGTGATGTTGTCAGAGTTGGGTTTTGACTCACTTCTCTGATCTACAAATCTTTTCTCCTTCATGGTAAAAGTCTATGGGAAACGTACAAAGTTCCTCCTTTCTTATATTTAGTCACAATGTGTGGAAATTCAGATTATTTTCTTTACAAAGAATAATACGAATAAGTTAAAATAAGACTGTTAATATTTTTATTGCAGTGTCCATGATACCATGTCAACTATGGTAAGCATTTATTTATTTATTTTTAGTTTGATTTCTTGAATTAGAACTGAAGGGTTTTTAACTGTTGTCCTCAAATGGTCGTATTAAAACTTTCCTGACAAATTCTCTACTTATGTCTTAGGGAGTCTATAAATAAAATATATAAACAACACGCAATACTGTTTTGGAAAGGAACACGTTTGAGCTGGAGTTTGTATGTCTGTGTGAGTGGATGTACCAACATAGCGGGAGGTGTATGGAAAACATGAAGAAGAAGGTCAACAGCTGAAGAGTAAATTTTGTGAAATGTTAGTGGGCTCAGCCTTGCTTTGGGGCCAGTTTTAGCTGCATTATGAAGTACGACATAAAATACTATATTGCCTATTTTCCTATTTCAGAAACATGGTTGAGGTTTGTTTCATGATTGCTAGAAGAAATGAGTTGATGTTTTTATAAAACACCCTGTGAAAGATAAAACCGAACATGGTCCTTTATAAGATTTCCTTCTCTTCCACACACCTTCTAGGATGGATTAAAATGAAATCAATCTTAGAGCTCAGAAAATGTCAAGATTTTAAATGTGAGCTTCTTGACTTTGCTGTCAGATTGTTTCTTCTTAGAAAACTCTCCCATTTCATTTTCCCCGGAGACAACTGACTGAACCCGAAACATGTGTTCTGTGTGCCGCCCACCGTGCCTCCTGACCCCTGACCACTACCCCCAACCCTGATTAACTAGATGACTCTTTTGATGTGTTTGGGAGTTGTCAGAATGTTGTAATTAGTCATGTGAAGACATAGGTCATAATGAAGTACTTTACTTTTCATATAGCTAAGGTATATTGCTTGAGAATGACTGAAGACCAGTGAAGGAAATCTCCATTTTCCTTCATCTGTCTTCACTACTGTATCCCACAATATAAACAAAATCACTAGGGATTGGTACATGGGGTTTGCATATTAATTTTATATCATATATTATGTCTGAAAAATTAAGAATCCAACTGGTAAATAATATACTGTACACTTAAAATTTGTGAAGACATTAGATCTCACACTAACAATTGCTGCCCCAATAGAATAATTAAAAACTTTAATGAAAGATCCAATGGGTGCAGGAATAGATTGCATTTAGTTCAAAAATGTTGTACACATTTTCTATTAAATATTTGAACAGTAGCTTGAATACCCTCAGTAGTTTAACACTATTGGTTTCGTAGAGCCAATACTCCTCACTCTACATTAACTGGGAAATAGTCTTTTGTG
>PVJI01019075.1:0-31874 GCA_004026765.1 Micronycteris hirsuta
CCTGCAAGGTCTCTTTTGAGAAATCAGCTGACAGTCTTATGGGAATTCCTTTGTAGGTAACTGTCTCCTTTTCTCTTGCTGCTTCTAGGATTCTCTCCTTATTTTTAATCTTGGGTAATGTAATTATGATGTGTCTTGGTGTGTTCCTCTTTGGGTCCAACTTCTTTGGGACTCTCTGAGCTTCCTGGACTTCCTGAAAGTTGTTTCCTTCTCCAGCTTGGGGAAGTTCTCTTTCATTATTTGTTCAAATAAGGTTTCAATCCCTTGGTCTTCCTCTTCTCCTTCTGGCACCCCTATGACTCGGATGTTGGGACATTTAAAGATGTCCTGGACGTTCCTAAGCCTCTCCTCAGTTTTTTGAATTCTTGTTTCTTCATTCTTTTCTGGATGGATGTTTTTTTCTTTCTGCTGGTCCACTCCGTTGATTTGAGTCCCAGTTTCCTTCTCATCCCTATTGGTTCCCTGCAGATTTCCCCTCGTTTTCTTTATATTATCCTTCATTTGTTCAGGTAATTGCGACAATCTTTCTTTGAATCCTGTGAGCATCCTGATTACCAGTGTTTTGAACTGTGCATCCGATAGGTTGGCTATCTCTTTGTCACTTAGTTGTATTTTTTCTGGAGCTTTGATGTGTTCTTTCATTTGGGCCTTTTTTTTTTCTCAGTGCGCCTGTTACTTTAAGGGGCGGAGCCTTAGGTGTTCACCAGGGCAGGGTAATCTACGTGGTTGTGTTGTGACGCTGTCTGTGGGAGTGGGGCCTGAGAGAACAATGGCTCTTGCTCTGTTCTCCACACTTCCCCAGCTACCCACAAGCAAATTGGGTCCTTCTTTGCTGGCTCCGGGGTGAGTGGACGGGCCTGCACAGTTCCGAGTCCCTGTGGGTCTCCCCAACGAACTCTCCTGTGAGGCTGGGAGTTCCTCCCGCTGCCGCCTCAACCCCCACAGGTATTTTCAATCGGCGGTTTGAGGCTTTATTTCCCTGCGTTGGTGGGCCGCGTGGTCTGTTCCGCTCCGCTCCCCAGCTTTTCCTCCCAGTTTATCTGCGCGAGAATGAGGGACCGCCCTGTCCACCAGTCTCAGCCCCGGTTTCGCTGAGTGCGCCCACTGCGTTTTGGCCAGGTGCGCCCGCCACGGACCTCTCCGGGCAGCTAGAACGTTGCTGGTACCGCTCCACAAACCGAGTCTTGCCCAGTGCTCTCCACCCGGCTCCACCCTGCTTACCGGTCTGGATGAACGTGTCTTCTTTAACTCCTTGGCTGTCGGATTTCCACTCAGTTCAGTTTTCTGTCAGATCTGGCTGTTGTTGTTTTTTAAATTGTTGTTTTTTCCTCTTTTGGTTGTGCGAGGAGGCACAGTGTATCTACCTACGCCTCCATCTTGGCTGGAAGTCGTCTGGTTAGAATGTTTATTTCACCCTCCGCTTCAAATGAAATACAGAAATGGTGTCAATAGTTAACAGTGGTATCAACTGCATGCTTACTAGGTGGAGTCCCTCGGGTGTTCCCCAGGTCTCTAGAATCCTAATGGCGCACACACACACACACACACACACACACACACACACACAGAAGTGTTTCTATGCTGAGAGGGAGTTGTGTCTAGTTCCCTTCCTATTCATTTGATGACGCTGGTGCATACTATTACTTTTAGTGATAGACAGATTGCTAATTGATCAGCTCCTGTTGATGAATGTTTGGTGGTGATGAGGCAGCACTTTATAGTGGGAGAGAGTCAGGCTGGAAGTCAGAGACCTTACGTTCACGTCCTGGCTCTGTGATTTCACTAGCCTGACCAAATCGCTCAGTCTGTCTGAGCTTCCGCCCTGCCCTGTCCACCCTGAAGAGTTGTCGTGAGGGCTGAAGAAATCCGTGCGCACTGGGGTGGTGCTTCCCACCTGACCCCAAGTCCCGCGCAATCACGGTCCCAAAGCTGTTCCTTCATGAAAAAAAGGTTGCCCGACAATACATTCTCTCTTTCTCTCTCTCATTTTATAGCTGACATTAGCATATTAAGGAATTTCAGAAGTATTGCAGAAAGTAAACTTGTTTAACCCTGTTTAATTCAGCTTGACGAAACCATGTTCTGGGACCCTTTCCTCCCTACAGCTGACAGGCCCACTGTTTCCAGAACACTCCTTGGGAAACCACACTAAGCAAGCACACAGCAGGCCTCCTGGGGAGGCTGTTTCGGCAGGTTAATCAGCTTCTTGGGCTAAGCCTGACGTTTTAAATCCACAGTGTTGACCAAATGAAGGGACCGAGCCGAGGCCTGGAGAATTCGTGCTGCTACATGGGCTCTCGCTGTGATGCCTGTGACTGTTCTGCAGTTTGATTTTCCCCTCACATCTTGTGAATCAAGGAGTCTGTATTATGATCCTCATTAATAAATTAAGGAATTTGAGAGGTTGAGCAATTTGCCATAAGACAAACAGCTACTTAAGCAAATGGCCGGACCGACACTTGGGTCTCCGGGCTAAAGCATGCAGACGATTCACCGCACAGGACTGGGGAAAGCTGTGTGAAAGGGGGGAGCGTCCACCGACCCTGCAGGAGTCAGCCCGAGATCCTGCTGCACCTGCGAGACCAGCGTGGGGTCCCGGGGAGATCTGCTGACGGCTTCTTCATGTGCTCGTTTTCCAGCCGGAGAAATTTGCAGAGGTCCGCGAGGCTTTGGAGAAAGGGGGTGTGCAGTGGAGCAGCCGAGGCCCCCCTAACAAAAGGTAGAGCCCATCACCCAAGACATTTGCTTCCGCATGTGGCACCTGCCTGTGTGTCTGCAAGGCTCACCTCCAGTAATGGGACATTCGCCCTAGCGGTGCCTGGTTCCCAGGGACATCCAGTAGCAGGCCTGGCCAGGGTCTCACTGTGGTGACAACGTGTGCTTTAGTAAGCTATGCCAGGCACCCGGGAGAGAGGTACAATGCTGACACCCAGCTTTCTTCCATGAGTAATTTCACGTCTGCAGCGCTCATGGGAACTGCCGTTGCTGCTTTCCAGGTTTTACGAGAAAGCCGAGGAGAGCACGCTCCCCGGCATCCTGAAGGACTGCATGACGTTATTCCGCTCCGAGGCACTGTTCTTGCTGCTGTCCAACTTCACAGGCCTCCGGCTTCACTTCCTGGCCCCTTCGGAAGAAGGTGGGGTGGAGGACGCAAAGGTGGGGGAAGCGGCCTCTGCTCCAGACAGCACTGACGAAGGGACGAGCCGTACCTCCTCCGAGCCACAGGACAGTCAGGCAGCCATCAGCAGCAGCAGCAGCCGGCGGAGCAGTGAGCAGACTGACCCAGAGCCGGAGGAAAACGAAGCAGAGAAGGGTAAGCTGCAGTTACGGCTTATCCCGGTTCTGCATTACGCGTTCAGCGCTCGGTCATTTAGTCCACAAGTACTTCCCGAGCACCTGCTGTCTGCTAGGTCCTGTTTCAGGAGCTGGAGAACGAAACAGACGAGGCCCCTGCTGTCCTTGAACTACACTCTAAAAGGAGAGGACAGATTAAGTGCATACACCAGCCATTAGAAAACATCAAATAATGACAAATGCTATGCAGATCATTTTCGTAGGGTCTTGCGCTGAGGAATGGCTGGCTGCCTGGCCTCTTAGGTGGATGAGCATCTGGAAAAGCTGTCAGCTAAGCTCAGCTCTGAGTGACAGGAAGGATCTGCGGGAAGAGCATTCCAGGTGGGGGGAACAGCTGGTACGTTTTATCAGTGCAAACAGTGGAGGGAGATGTGACTGGCTTTGCCTAAAATTACTCTAAGACACAAGACCATTGAGGAGAGGAAGGTGTGCAGCTTATTTCTGCTATGGACCAATGACAGGCTAAGAAAAACATGCTGGAATTTGGACAAATAGGGAGAAGGAAATTATTAAAGATAGAGGAAAGAAAAATGTAAGAAATTTAAGAGGTAATGCTTCTGTGGAAGTTTTGGCCCCGTTAACTGAGCGACTACAAATTCAGCACAGATGTTCCAGGACGTACGAAATGAAACTAGAAGTCTGTTCCCTGCTTCCACTCCAATTTCTTGAGACGGACCCTGTGCATTAGAAGAGCAAAGATAAGGAAGGGGGTACCGTGGAGATGAGACCAGCAGTGTGAGATAGAGCCCACCACAGACCATGTGACCTCCGTTCTGTAGGCTCCCATCCCGACTGGCCTGTCACTCTGGTCACCAAGATACTTAGAAAAACCGAAGTATTTCTCCACTTCTCTTCCTTTTTGATTTTGTCTTTATGGGAATCTGTAACTTGGAAGAAAATGTATATGAGCAACCAAAAGATGCTTTATTCATTGATTGAGCATCTACTGTATTCAAGGCTGTGGCCATAGGAAGTGGGGAATACAGAGGTAAATGAGAAAAGCCACTGTTTACAAAGTTTATTATCTTAAAGAAAAGCTCTAGCCCTGGCTGATGTGGGTCAGTGGATTGAGCACTGGCCTGTGAACTGAAGAGTCACTGGTTCGATTCCCAGCCAAGGCACATGCCTGGGTTGCAGGCCAGGTCCTTGGTTGGGGGCATATGGGAGGCAGTCACACAGTGATGTTTCTCTCCCTCTCTTTTTCCCTCCCTCCTGTCTCTCTGAAAATAAGTAGATAGAATCTTAAAAAAAAAAGAAAAAAAAAAAAGAAAGAAAGAAAGAAAAGCCCTAAATCTTTTCTTAAATAAAAACTCTAAAGTCACTATGGCAACTTTAGCAGTGTTAATGTTGGCATAGATAGAACATTCAGTAAGCTATCTGGACCTAACAATTTGAAGTTTTGGGTTTTTAAAATATATGTACATACCATCGATTTCAGAATGTTTTGAAAACCAGCGATTGCCATTCCTTTGCAAACTAGCAGTGCTATTAAGATTATTTTAATATTTTTCTGACCTTCTATTATTTTTTCTTAGAATCAAGTATTCCCACATGCCAGGGGGAACTGAGGCGCTGGAAGACTGGTCACTACACTTTAATCCATGACAACGGCAAGACTGAGTTTGCTCTGGACTTACTTCTCTACTGTGGCTGTGAAGGTAGGAGAGGGGGTGGGATGCGATGAATTGTTTCCTCACGGGGACGCTGTCTCCTGCGTGCCCCTCTCGGGCTGCATCAGTCCACAGGTCCTTGCCGTGTGCAGGGTCTCAGACCGCGGGGGCTCAGTGTGGCAGGGATCGTAGGGGTTGCGAGTTTCAGTCTCCTAACTCCGCGTGGGATTCACGGGTGCATCTAGGGTAGGGGAGATGGCCTGAACCATAATTTTCCTCCAAGGCCTTCCCCGAGATCTACAGCTTTTGTGTAATTGCCCTTAAATTTTACATTTAATTCTTAGTTTTCCGTTCTTATTTGACGCGGATCGAATGGCAAGTTCAGGCTCCTGAGTCCTGGAGCTGGTTGCTGCTAGACTCCCACAGTCCCCTCCCTGCCCCCATTCACGGTGCCGCAGGGGATCGGGGATTTTAGCAGGTGCCGTGATTTCCCCACTGTGGTTCCAGCCCTCTGAGCGCTCTCTTTGTTTTCCCCTTTAAGGCTGGGAGCCCGAATATGGTGGCTTCACCTCCTACATTGCCAAAGGCGAGGACGAAGAGGTAAGTGGCTTCTGATAGCAGACTATCTTTTTAGTTTTGAGGACATTTGCCCTCTTCAAAAAACCAGTTTTTATGACCTTCTACCTGCGTCCTTAACTGATACATTTACATTGGTCTACCCAGCAGTGGTCTGATTTCTAGTAGAAAGTACTCAGCATGGAATAAAGAAGGTAAAGGATGATCACTAAGCATTTATTTAGTCTACCCTGAGAGATTCCAAATAAGTAAGAGTCACACGGTACACTCCCGTTAACCTTCAACGTGGTGAGAAACACACACGCTGGGTGAAGCCCGCCTGGGTGTGCAGCGGCGTGGGGTGTGCTGGGAGAGGTCTGGGCAGCCGCAGCGACGGCTCTTCTCGTGGAGGCTCCACAGTAACCATCTGTCCAGTGACGAATCATTGAAGCAGAGCGTTGAGAATGAGCTCTGTGTGCTGATGTGTCCTTGGATTTGCCTGTTTCAGCTGCTCACCGTGAATCCAGAGAACAATGCTTTGGCGTTGGTGTACAGAGATAGAGAGACTCTTAAGTTTGTCAAGCACATCAACCACCGGAGCCTAGAACAAAAGAAAACCTTCCCCAACAGAACCGGTTTCTGGGACTTCTCGTTCGTCTATTACGAGTGACGGGGCTGGGCGCAGCTGGGAGAAAGAAGCCCTCCATCGGTGCTGGGGAGTCTGGGAGAGCGGGCGTGGAGCAGGGGAGAGCTGCAGGTGACCTGGCTGACACCGTCCCTATCATTGGGCGTGGTTGTCCTTCAGTAGGACTCCCAGAGACTGTCCTCAATCTGGACCTTGAGCTTGGAGGTATATGTGTACTTCTCTCTTGATTTAAAAATTGTTCCTTTTTCTTTAACATTCAGTTTTTCCTTTTCCCTATTGACTTCTTCAGTGATTTAAAAATGTGGATATTTTTTGTAAAATGTACATGACATATGTTTACCATTTTAACCATTTATAGTGTGCAGTTCGATGGCATTGAGCACACTCACACTGCTGTGCAGCCTTCACCACCACTCATGTCCAGAACTTTCCATGTTCGCAGACTGCAGCTCCGTCCCTGTCCCCTCTGCCAGCCCCCAGCAACCACCGTTCTCCTTTCTGTCTCTGAACCTGCCACTCATATTCCTCCTGTAAGTGGACTAATACAATATCTGTCTTTTTGTGACTGGCCGATTTCACTTAGCATAAAATCCTCAAGATTCATCCATGATTCCAGTGATTTTTCTTTAAATATACTCACAAATGATTGCAGATCCTGCTCTTCCCAATGACACAGGGTTAGAAAAACTACGGAACTTACATCGCGTTCTGGGCCCCTCAGGTTTCCGCTGCCTGCGGCTTTGTTCTGCTCCGACTTTCCCAGGACGTGCACACACTCTCTTCTGCTGTTTGCATTTAAACGAAGGAAATGAATGTCACTTTCTTCTAGGTCAATGGTTTCATCAGTCTTTTTAATCCTCACCCAAGGATATGGTTATTGACTTTAGAAAGGAAGGAAGAAAGAGAGAAACACTGATCGGTTGCCTCCCGAACACACTCCTAGTGGGGATCAACTTGCAACCTTGGCCTGTGCCCTCACTGGGAATTGAACCCACAGCCTTTAGGTGTATAAGACGGCGCTCCAACCAACTGAGCCACCAAGGCAGGGCTCATCAACGATTTGATTTTGCACCCTGGTCAGTAGAAATTATTTTAAGACATGTGCCCGTTATATGGATATTTACCTATACATTTTACACATGTACTAATATTCAGTATTGTTATAAAACAAACACTGATTTTTTTTTATTTATTTATTTTTTTTTTTAGATTTTATTTATTTATTTTCAGAGAGAGGAGAAGGAAGGGAGAAAGAGCAATGTATGGTTGCCTCTCACATGGCCCTCACTGGGGACCTGGCCCACAACCCAGGCATATGCCCCAACTGGGAATCAAACCGGGACCCTCTGGTTCCCAGCCCGCGCTCAATCCACTGAGCTACACCAGCTGGGGCGAAACGCTGATTTTTTAAAGGATGATCTACAAAGAAATACCTAAAACTGGTTCTACTATTATCTTCCTACACTCACAGTAATGGATGATTTCACAGGAGCACGATTTTGGAGACCACAGTTTTTAAACCACAGTGTAGTGACGGGTGAGATCACAGCCACTGTGTTAACTAATGATTTACATTTAAAAGCTTGCCTTTTAAGTTCCTGCAGGCTGCAACAGCCATCCCTAAATTACCTCCATTCACTTACTTCCTGGTGTGTTTTCCCGAGTGGGAGAGATTGGGGTTGAGGTTCTAGTTGAGCCCCGCGGCGGCAGAACCCCGGGAAGGCCCAGGGGAAAGTGCTGGGCAGGTGAGACTGTGGTGTACACCCCGCTCGGGAGTAGTTTACGTTTCTCGCCCTAGGTAACAGCTAAGAGGCCACCCAACTCTGCCAGTTCTGGGGCACTGAGTCGGAATCTGGGCACACTTCCCAAGTGTTAAAAGGTGCCCATTCGTCTCTCTGTCATCTCAGTGTGCCCGTGGTCTGTCCACACAGCAGAATCCCCCGCACACTACAAAAAGGAGCTCACTGCCAAGGGGGGAGAGCCCCCGAGAGCCAGACCCCACTGTCGCTGGGAGCCCCATCGCCTGCAGCAGCACCTCCTGGACTGTGCGGATGCCGTAACTCGGAGGCCACTCTCTGCCCTCAAGGTCCCCAGCGATCAGAAGTGGCTTTCCCTTAGTGCTTCATTCTTCATCTTGATTTTCAGGGCAGGAGCCAGGGTTGACAAGTAAGTGGCAAAGAGGAATTAAGCATTAAGTTTTTCTGCTGCTTCCAGATGAAACCTGTGGTGTTCGCCCAGGTAACATACGGCCTTTCCTCTCGTGATGCTTAATAGTGAACCTCAGGTTCTTAGTAATTCCTTTTAGTAAAGGAAGACTGTTTTCCTCAAAGAGAGTAGCTTTATGTGTTTTTCAGATTATGTAAGTAATACACGCTCATTGTAAAGAATGAAAGCAACGTGTGAAAACAGAAGGCAGCAGTCACCTGGAATCCCGCCGTCCTGTCATGACCGCTGAGTGTGCTGTGTCAGCCTGGCTGGGCTGGACTGCACTTCCCAGAATTCCCTCCTCCGGGTTGCAGTGACAGTGAGCCACAAATTCTTAGGCAAGACCTGGAGGGCCGGAATGACGCAGTGGTCATGGGAGCTCACACACATTTTCGAGAATCTACCGGCTCACCTCGGTGTTGTCAGTGAGCATCCGGGCGTGCAGTCGGTCCACTTCCTGCGCATCGTCCCTCGGCTTCTCTGATGAAGGGTCCCCGTTTCCGCGGGATGCCCACAACATCAAGGTCAGGATTCAGAAATGACACAGATAGCATGTCCTGTTGGGCTCCAGCTCCTCCTGTAAGTTCCAGCTTATTCTGGTCCTTCCCGCTTTTACATCCTTTCCGACTGCCTGCCCCATGGGCTTCAAGGTCCAGCAGCAGACAATACAGCCTTAAAGGGACCGCTTTGGCACTTCCTGTGGATTGTGTAAGGTCAAATCCCTAAGCCAGATCCTCCTCATAGGTTACCCATGATGGAAATTAAGAACATTTTCATAAAGTTATTTTGAGAGCATACTAGCAGTTCTGTTAACAGGGAGAAAAATAAAATAAGAACCCTATAAATAGTCTTAATTGCAATCCCTCATCTGGAAGATGTAGAAAATGAAGCCTAGAAGAGGAAGAGACTGTGAGGGTTTGAACCTGGCTTTTCTACTGCTTCTTGATTATCTCCCAAACTCCACTGAATATGGCGGCTTCTTTCCCGCAGAATACCGACCAATGGACAGCCGACCAATACTTGGGCTGTCTCTCCCAGATAGGTCATTTTCCAACAAGAAGCTTTTGGCTGCAGTATCTCTTCAATGCCATCATGTACCTGCCGTCACTCAGACTGAGCGAGAAACTACAAATCCTGTGGGAAGGGTCCTTGGTAAAGTGATCCCTGAGGCTGGCTCTCCAGCCTTCATGCACTGCCAGGGGTGTCCAACCCACGGCCCGCACACGGCCCAGGATGGCTGTGAATGTGACCCAACACAAAATCGTAAATTAAAACCATTTTCCTGGTTTTTATGCTCATCAGTTTTCGTTAGTGTTTGTGTATTTAATGTGTGGCCCAATATGGCTCTTCTTCCGGTGTGGCCCACAGACGCCAAAAGGCTGGGCCCTCTATTCCCACAAAAACAGACAATCCCCTCCGATTGCTACAAAGTTAGTCCACAGAGACAGTTTTGAAAACTACTTAGGAGCTATCCATGTGGTGTCATTTTAGGAAAAGCAGATTTCTGTACCATACAAATAAAAAGAGAACTCAGGAGCTAGAGCACGTCGCGTGGGCACGGGCCAGATGGGAACACGGCAGAACGCGACACGCCAGGCTGCACGGGTGTCGTCTTGTACTTTAGTTTCAAAGTGGAATCGGAGATCATTTATTTCTGGGGTCACAGGACTCTGCTTTGGCAGATTTGTGACTGCTAATGATAAAATCTGAAACTTTAATAATGTTAAAAGTCATTCCTATAAAGCCCTCCCGGCGTTGCATAGTAGTTGTGAAGTTCCTCGTTCTTCACCGACAGGCCAACCGAGGACAGACAGTCCCCGGAGAGCAGCAGATGCTGTCTGTGCTGAAGGCACTTGCTCAGCACCACCGGGAGATAAAGCCGATTAAGATGCAGCCTCGCTCTCCCTGAATAGGGGATTAAGATTTATGTAAACAGGATGTAGTGAGGGCTAAGGAATAGACAAGGGAGAGGGAAGGCCTGAGAAGAGAGCATTTCAGCTGAGCCTTGACATCTGTGGATGGGCAGACATGGTGAGAAATAATAAAAGCCTCTCTCTCTAGAAAATGCTGAGCACTGAGTGGTGGTGACTTTTTAAAGGGGATGCGCAGACAATGACTGAAAAGCTTTCCCCCAGATACCAGAATTCTCAAGATCAGCTTTTACATGGAGGCCGGCTGTTTGCTTAAAGTTTCAACCAAACTCAGCAGTAAAACAAAGCGTACTTTAGTGTGTGGCTTCCAGAAGGCACTCAGATTCTGTCGGGGTAGAAAAATAGGGAAGTACCTGATAACCAGTTTTTCTCATCCCTAAGCTGAGCAAGGTGACTTCTAAGATAAGAAAAGTAACTGAGTGTTTTACGAACATTTCACCTCGTCCAGTGGTACCTGCGTGGGAATGCTCCAGGATAGCAGAAAGGACTGCGACTGCTTGGTTTCAGACCAGTCACCAACCCGAGCTCTGGGGCCCTGTAGAAAATATTCTGCCTCTCTGAGCTCAGAGATACTATTATCAAGAGGATCAAAGTAATAAACTCAGAACCTATAAACCAAGAGTATTAAAAAAAAAAAACATCTTGCTGCAGGTTGGCCCCTTCAAGCCTTGCCAGTGAAAACTTTTTAGGTTAAGAAGGAAGTGTTTTGGCTAAAGAACAACAGAGTGACCCTCGATGAGGTATCCTGTTAGGGTCCCTTCAATGAAAAGTGCCGTATAATTTAAAGCCAGCCCTGATGAGAGATTTCAGTCTCAGGGTGGACCGTGGCTGAACTGAAAAGGACTCAACAGGGGGACCCGGGTTTTGCCAGCAGCTGTGACTCTGTCCAGTAAGGAATCCCTGCCTTCCATTTCCTCAGCTGTGAAGCAGAGATTCTTTACTACTTCAGGGATTAGAGAAAATAACACCGTAAATGTGGATGTCTCGAGTTTACAGGTTGGAAATGCAAAAACCAAAGGTATGATGAGGCATAATCTCGTTGGAATTAGGACTCCATGCAGCTCACCTTCCAGAAGCGGAAGCACTCGTCCTCAACGGCCAATTAGAGGAAACTAGTCAAGTTCATCTGCCATGGAGGAAAGGCCCCTGTCCCTCAACCACTCACAAATGCTATTAAGATGTGAAAATGGACTAAACCAGTCCTGAAATCTACATTAAGGCAAAACTTTAATTCTTAGAAAAGGGGTTGCCAGCCGTTGGCACACCTCCGCACTCTCACTCCGGCAGGCCTCCAGCTGGGCCGCATTTCCGGGCCTCGGCAGTCTGGTGCAGCCATGTGAGCTAATGGAACGACAGTGGAAATGAGAGTGGGCCATTTCCAGACCACAGCCTTGAGAAGCATTTCCTTTCGTGCCTGTTTGGGTATGAACCACTGCAAGGCCCTAGGACAACCCCCAGTAGGGTCCCAAGTGAGGGAGGGAAGCCCCGGTGCCACGAGGTCTTCCCGGGGTGCAGTGCATGTGGAAGGGTACCCGCCCCCAAACATTTTCCGAGTCTGAGAAAGGCTGCCCTGGAGGGTAACACGGCCTCGTGATTAAAGGGGTCCGGTCTCTGACTGACTCCAGAAGAATCCTGACATACTGAGAAATAAAGGGGTCGTTAGGAACTTGGAGGTCTCTTTTTAACAATTAATGTTATTCCAACCAATAGATCACCCAGAACTCTTAATACAAATTCTTTTACCCCCACCTTTCAGTGATTAAAAAGAAGGCACACAAACTTAATGTCCATATTTTTTTCTCCACATACTACAAATGGTTTATGCGATTCCAGTATGGTGGTGGTTTTAAAGTCAGTCAACACAAAGTGCAGCACTTTTAAATTTTAATGGAAAGGTAGACAATCTACTTTAAAATCACAAATTCAGTTACAAAGAAGGAGCTGTGTCTATACACCCACTTTACATACATACAGAAATACTGGGCTCCGAAGCCCTGCTGTTCCAAAAGGATTCACCTGTCTCCGGACAAGTTGGGCATTATTCAGCAGCGGCACTACCGATCCTAAAACTGGAAAGTGAATACACTTTTCAGATGCAATGCTTTGTCTGTCGTGGGCACGACTCCCCACGGCCGTTTTCACTCTCAGCACGCTGGGTTCACCAGGGCGTGGTCCATGGGAAACCAGCCTGGATTTTCAGGGAAACACCTCCCAGGAGCACCGTCACCGGAGCATCCCTGTCCTAGGAAGACGCCGTCCCCACCCGCATGACTCTGAACAGCGTGCTGATGCTGTTGCTCCGAATCGCATCCCGACAGGCGGCGATCACCTGGCTCTTTGGTTTGCCAACTACAGGAGAAGAAAGCGCAAATCAGTACCGTTTGAAAGGTTACTGAAAGTGAAACGATAAGTCAGAGCTTTAAAGCACCGGAAAACGCGGGCGGAAGAGAGTCACGCGTAGTGCAAATTGAAAAAATTGATCCTCCCACTCTCTAAAAAAGCTACCTTTGTGAGGAGGTTGATCACAAACCAGGCCTAGAGCCCATTTCAAACCTAGAAATCAAAAGTCAGTTTTGCAGAAAAAGATCAAAGCTCACACCCACCCGCCAAAGATTATTTCTAAAAGGAGGTCAAACCACTGAGCCAAAACGGCAGATTTTAGGTATAAATCTCTGGCTCTATTTTTTTGCTTCCTTTGGTTCACTGTGTTGTTCTTTTTCTAACTTCTAAGTTGGACACTTAACTCATTACCTTGCAGTCTCCTCCCCCCCATTTTTTGTAATTGGGGCAGGTAAGCTGTCCTCTTGGGGATCTGCCCCCAGGTTCTTTAGAGGATGCAGCGAGGTTTACGAAAGGAGCTGAACGCTTTCTTTTCCTTTGACATCTGGACGCTAATTAAAGCCGAACAACTGGCTGACTGAAACTCAAGTGACTGGTACCAGCTGGAGTGTTCAAAGTATCTTTTTTCTTTACAGATTTTATTTATTTATTTTTAGAGAGAGGAGAAGGGAGGGAGAAAGACGGGGAGAGAAACATCCATGTCTGGTTGCCTCTGAACGCCTCCAACCAGGGACCCAGCCCGCAACCCAGGCAGGTGCCCTGACTGGGAATCAAACCAGCAACCTTTTAGTTTGCAGGCTGGTGCTCAACCCACTGAGCCACACCAGCCAGGGCTAAAAGTATCTTTATAGTAGATACAGGCTCCAGTATGGATTCTTGGAGCTACCACCACCTTCACTGGTTCTCGCCCCCAAATTACTAACAACGGTGCTACAAAAAGAGACTCACCGCGCAGACGACCTGCTCTTTGAATTGCTTGATTGACAGCTTTGAGGTTTCCCAGCAGCTCTGTGTGGTTGTTACAGCGAATTTTATACCCATTTAGCAAGTCTTTGTTAAGATCATAGAGCTCCATGTAGCGACTCTTCATTGCTTTCCTGTGTGAATCAACAGAAATTTAGCATCACTGTACCTTCCTGGCAGACTTACATGAAAACACTTGCAAACTTCTTAGACACATAAAGAAAAGCTGTGCTGTCATCAAAACGGGGTAACTATGAAAGTTTGCTTTGAAAACATTGAAAAGTTTCTATCGAAATAATCTATTTCTTCTGAGTAAATGGAAGACAAGTGGTCTTCCTTTGTTACTGGTCCATAGTTTGTTTGAATTCAGGAGGCGAGAATGGTCCGGTGCCTGCCGTGCCAGGCGGTCGGGGAAAGTGAGTAAGATGAGAGCCTACCTTCCAGGTTTCGGGTTAACATTCATTGGACCCACATGCTAGACCTGCCCATATCCATTCTCACCTTGTCATTGTCGAATGTAACACATTCAAATCACTCAGGGACAAGCGTGGATTTGCCGCGTGAAGAAAAAGGACATTGCAGCCTCCCAGGAGCTCCCACAGTGTTCCTTCCAAGCACAGCCCCTCCGCCCCAGGACAAAAAATACCTCCTCATCTGCTCCTCTCTTCCCTGCGTTCATACTGTTATCATCTGTGTATGCTTCCCAAATGATAGAGTTCGGTTTCATCTGCTTCCAAACTCTGTAAGTGGGAGCACTTTGTGCATGTCCTCTTGAGCCTGCCTCCTTTCACCCTCTGCTACGTTTGCTAGGTCCGTCCACGCTGGCGCGTGTCACTGAGATGCGAGCGTCCTCACTGCGAGTGGTGCTCACACACTGTCAGTAGTGCGAGTGCCTCATGACGACGTATCCATCATTACACTGTCGTCGCTGCTTTGGATCGCTTCCACTCTGGGGTTCTCACGAACACGGCCTGAATGGACATTCTGGTGCAAATGCCCTGGTTTATAAGAGCACACGCTCTTCTAGGTTATAAATCAGGAGAAGTGCTGGGTCTTAGGGTGTGCACATTTTCAACCCTACTGGTAAAGTCGAAGTATGTTTTGAAGTCCTTGTCCCGATTACACTCCTACGAGTAGCGTCGGAGAGCCGCCACTCCATGTGGCAGGCCCGCTGCCCCCGCAGCTGTGCCAGCCACGGCAAATACTCACATGTCCTTCATCAGACGAGCATCCTCAGCCCGGACCAGCAAACTTCGGATCAGGTTGGAATTATCAGCCATGTCGGCACTGAGCTTCTGGTGCACCGAATGATACTCATCCACCTGGAGGCCGTGGACACTGGGGAGTTAAAAAGCCTCCCAGACTCCTTGCGAACCAGACAGACTGAGAAGACACTGTCCACCGTAGGCCAAGGCCCTCTCCTTGCCCCTGCTGACCCTCTCAGCCACCCAGGAGTCACCTCCGCCCCAGGGAACTGATGAGTCTCGGCTGTCTCCAGCGCGCGAGATGGCCTTCCATTGGGGTCCTGTCTGTGTCCTCACATGAGAGCCCTGGCAGCAGGTAGTCACGGCTCAGAGATTTGGGGTGGGAACTCAGTTGTAATTTGGGGCTGTTCGCCATCATTATCTTTCCTTTTTCTTTTGAATTTGCATTGTTGGGAAGCATTGCACCAAAGTGCAAAGTAGAGAGAATGCATAAGGTGAAGGGTCAGCAAAGCACACCGCTGATCTATATTTTAAGAAGTCTTCTCCCAAATCAAACAGAGAAAGCAGGGTGGTCGAGAGCTAACTGCTCGGTTATAAAAGAAATGCTTTAGCTAGTGAACTCTCCAATACTAGTTCAGTTTTTAAGAATTTGCGAAATTCTTTAAAACATGAGTATCATATTACATACGTATAGTTCTAAGAGAAACATTTCGAACATTATTCAACCACCACGTTCTCATGAAAGCATCCACCAGGTGCCCTCACCTTAACCAGCACCTTCCGTAATTCCTCGAAGTAGGCAGGGAAATCCGCTTCTACCTGAAGGTCTTCAACAGCAAAAAACGAGGCCATCGACTGGATGATATCACCAGCCAAGTCGATATCATCCGTATTCACAGTGATCTACCCAGAGGAAAGGAGACAAGGTTAGCATCCTCAGGTGTTGAAGACACCCAGCTAAAAGGGTACCTGCATTTACCCAGATTCAACACGTTTGCTGAACATCAATTCAAACGTGGTGATGAAAACAAAGATAGGATTCAGTCCTCAAGGGAATTACAAACCACATTCGTTATTTCTAGTAGCAGGCTAAAAAGATCAGCCGTTCAGCCTGCTAGACTCCACAACAAAGTCATGCAAACAGGGAAAACGTTTCTGGCCACCTCTGTATTCCTGACCCTCCCCCAGTGAGACAAGACAGGCTGAAGGGCAGAGGCGAGGAGGCAGGAAAACGCCGTGCTGGGTCACAGCCCCGTGTCTGAGATGATGAGCACTAGCCGAGCGAGCTGAAGCACGTGGTGTGACGACCTTGCAACCAGTGTCACCCGCCTCGCTCACGCTGCATGGCAAACGCCACGTGAGAGGTTCGTGTCCAAGATGTGAACCGTTACCTCTCCGCTCAGTTTTATTTTGATGTGCAGCTGGCTTCCGTTCCGCAAGGAGGTGAAACACGCTCGGAAGGGGGCGTTCTGAATGCCGGTGTCCTCTGGGAGCAGGAAGTTCTGGTTGAGCCATATAACCACCTTAAAGAGGAACAGGGTGCGATGAACCTCCATTTTTAAAGTGCAGACATTGTTGAGAGTCATCCTTCTTGTTGCATTGCTTGGAAAACAAACAATTAAACATCGCCCCCACTACCACCACCACCAAGAAAACACTAAGCTCACCCCGTCTTCCCACTGCCTGCACGTTCTTAAGTAGCATTCCCCATGATGTCTGGCCCCACAGCAGGCATGATTTAACAGTATTTTCAACCTAGACATAATCTGGTATGCCATGGAGAAGCAATTCAGGCATGATGCTAATTCTGTTTATAGGCTAGCTCTTCTGTGGCTATGTCCTGGACAATGTAATCTGCTTAAAATTATTCCTGTCCATTCTTTAAAAAAAAATTTTTTAAATGGAATATTCATGTACACAGTACAGACACCATGATACATTCACACGATACAAATAAACTTTATTACAAATAATAATAATTGTACTTCACAGTGGTTTGTAACACAGGTTCCACATAAGAACCACCAGGAAGCTCTCTGAAGGGCCCACCTGTAGAGTTTCTGGCGCCACAGGCCTGGCAGGGGACTGAGAATCTACATGACTGCGAAGCCTCACCAAGAATTCTGACGGCAGCCACGGTTTACGTCCATCGGTGCCAGGCCTTTCAAACTGACAAGGCGCCGCCACACCAATTATGTGACCTTCAGGGGCCCTGTGAGGTAGGAGATCCTCACTTACAGATAAGGAAACTGAGGCTCAGACTGGTGAGGGGCGTTTCCCCCAGATCACTAAGAATTCCATTAAATTCTAAACTAACCTAATCAGTTAAGGTAGCATTTGAACCCCCAAATGTTCCCAGCTCCAAGCCCACCTCTCCCCCACTTCGATGCAGGCTCCTCTCCATAGCCACAGGGGAGTGAAGCCGGGTTAGAACTCACCTGTAACTAAGGGTGGCTCGGGAAAGACGGTGTGGGCTTTTTCAAAGTGAGAGGAGCTATTCTAGCAATATCTGGTTACAGGATACAAACCAATGCCAAGGTATGTAATTCATGTCATACTTCCTGCTGCCAAACAACTCATTCATGTGATTCCTCCCTCCTAAGAAGTAACATGCAAGGGGTTCTGAAACACAACAGCAATGAAAGAAGGAAGCCAGATGCTTACCCTCTGGGCCCGCTCTGCGATGGTGAAGTTGACGTAACTAAGCGGCGGGCCGGCGGAGCCCGGGCTGGTCAGCGCGTACATGGAGAATCGTGGGAGCTGTCTCGTCAGCTCGAACACGTGGAAATGGGTGCTGTGGCCGACCAGCGCAACACAGAGAACTGAGTCATCAGGTTGATACTTAAGGGTCCAAGACGGGAAAAAATCCCCCAAAACTATGGGGTTAAATTACCACAATAATGGGGTCTGGGATTTGGAGATAACATGAGTCTACCTATAGGTATTCGTGCACCAAGGATTTAAAACACCCTCATAAATGTGAAAGGCTTGTGTCTGCTACACATCCAGTAGACTTTCTCCACGAGCTGGGGTTATGTATAACTCTAATATAAAAATGCAGCCCACCTCTTACAGTCTCAGAGGTCAAAACTAGGAGTTGACAAACCATTAAACATATTTTTTGAACTTTTGTAATTATAAAATTAGGAGACTAAAACCAGAAAATAACCATCTTAAATATCCCCCCCCCTTTTGGGGGGAAAGATTTCAAATTAGGGAAGCAAGGTTCTGGGAAACCTTTCCTGGGTGGGCAGACCATTCAGCGGCTCCTGTGGCCCCCCAGAGTCCCTGGCACAGCGGGAAAATCCACACATCTTGCCCTCCTCTCAAGGCTGTCTGGAAATAAACTGTGACTCGCAGAGGGTCACCTGCTTCTGTAACCCACGAAGGTTTTCAGGTGCAGATCCACCGGGACGTCTTTGGGAGGTGTAATCGGGATGCGAATGGAGCTGGAGAGGCTGTGGGGGCTGGGGTGTACCACGTGGCTCTCGCCCAGAAAAATGCCCTCCGCAAAGATCAAGACCGCTCGGATGATGGTGTCTGCAGGGAAGAGGGGACACGGCAGGCGGTTGGAGAGCCAGCCTCCAAGGCAGCCCGGGCGCCCACAAACACCCCGTAACATCTCACCATTCGACGTGGAGATGCACAATTCCGTGTGCGCGGCCTGTGTCTCGCTCCCCAGGTTGACCGAGAGGGCGGTGTGGAGCTTGGTGTTGGCGGGGATGACGCCCCGCTGCCCGTCGGCCTCATTCGGGGGACCGCTCACCTCCACCTGCCAAACGGCCCGCCCGCTTCCAGCTCAGTCACCACACGGAACGAACGTCACTTTTAGTTACTACGGTCATTGTGCTTCAACAGACCCACTCTTCGTCTCATGCTCATCATCTTGGTTTTTTAGAATTCAGAGGACTCTCCTCGTTGGCGCCCCCCTTGCTCCACCCGGCCTTTTCCCAAGCGAAAATACCCTGGTCCCTTTCTGTGTACCCATCATGCCTTTCACACTGTTTATACTGTTCTTTTAAAATAACAAAATAAAATTCATTTAGCATAGCAAATTAAAATACGGTCATGCATGATGGGACAAATAACAATCCTACTCGCCTGCTCATCCCCCAGCCAGTCGGGTATGTACGTGTACAGACACACACGCATACAGGTCCCTGTAGTTGTCACGGTTTATGTGACTTGTTTTTGAAAAGATAAAAGATGCTCTACACCTACTGTTCCTCCTTTTCCCTTCACACCACACTCATCCTTCCGCATCGGCCCAAGGACATATACTTCGCTCTCTGAGCTGCTCCTCATCCCCAGCACATATTCCCTATCACTGATCGCCATCGGGGCTGCTTCCAGCTGGGCACTGCGGCCCACGGGGCTGCAGGACATGGACCACTGGTGCAAAGCTTTCTGCAGCTCAGCTGCCAGGAAGTGGGATTTCTAGACGAAAAAAAATGCCCTGTCCATTCTGACCCAGGCCAGAAAGGCCGAAGCAGCCTGCACTTCTGCCGGCGGGTGGGAGAGAGCCCGCACAGCAGCCGACTCTGATGCTCTCCTTCTTCCACACGTGCCACTCCTCGGCGCTTCAGATTGCACCTCCCTCCCCACCGGGCCCCACCTTGACATTTTCCTCATAGTTACGGAGTTCCAGCAGCAGGTTCTGCTTCTTCTGACTCAGCTCCCGGATCAGGTCCTGCTCCACGCTGGTGTCCGAGAGGTTCCCTCTCATCTCGGCCGAGCCCGGCAGGTAGCCCCGGACTGAACAGAAGAAACAGGCACTCACTACACTGAGGAACCTCCCAAGTACAGCCAGGTCTACTTGTACGCCATCGGGTACCTGGTCGTATAAACCAAAAACCTAGGTTCTCATGCCCCCAACTTAGGGGCACTTACTAGGATGCGAGGATGTCAATGCAAACACTTTAGAGTGGGACTTCCTGGTATTCTGGCCAATCAGATTGAAAATCTGACTTCTGGAGGATTCCCTGTCCTCACTTACTTTCACCATCCACGGAGCAGCAGATTAATTGAACGTGGCCATCCCCGCGGTAATCTCCCTCGACCACGCCAGCAATTGCAGAAGAAAAGTTATCTTTAAAGATGACTTCCCCAGTTCGGTCACTCCGAGCATCGACCTAAAAATAAAACAAGCACTTGGAAAAGCACTTGAAAAAAACTCATGCTGCAGTTTTTAAAAAACACAAAAACTTAAAGGTCATTTAGTTTAGTGGTCCCCAACAGTACTGCATGGCACCACCTGGCTTCTGGGGAAGCACCTTTGACCCTGGGGCCTGAGGGGACCCTAAGAGGCCTTCCCCAGCTGTGATTTCTTCTTTCTAAATAAGTTATTTTACAACTGGCCTTTATGCAATATTTCATTTGGATCAGGGGGTTAGCTGAGAGGCAGGAATATAGTATACAGGGCAAAAGCCCAGCCTGCCCAGGTCCCGGTTCCGGCTTCGCCCTTCCTGGCTGTGGGATCTTGGGCAAGTTTCTGAAACACCTTGAGCTTGGCCCCATCATCGGGGATCAGCGACAGGAGCTGGAGGACACCAACTTGAAAGGAGGCCTCAGGGAGTCAGCCCAGGGAGAGCTCTTAGAACAAGGCCTGGCACGTAGCGCTGGACAAGAAATGCTAGCTCTGTATACAATGTTACCTTTGTTATAGATAAATGCATGAAATATGGTTCTATCTGAAGTCTGAAAATGCCAAACCTTCCGTCACAGATACAACCTGTCATAATGCCCTAAGAGTCCTTCTTCCCCGTGAAAACTACTGAGATGCCCAGCGGGTCCTCCTGTTTTCCTCGAGCTTCCTCTTCCTGAGAGGCAAATACGTCACTGACTCATCAGAAACAACAATGAAGAGTGACCGCTTAAGTAACGAAGTTGTTTAAGCAGGGGCACATGTACGTCAGTGAACGGCCAGCTACAGAAAGTCTGGTGGAGGTCGTCTCAGCGACCGAGACCTCTCGCTGCTTTTGCCTTTTCATCAACATCCTTCCGTCAAAACTGTGCAATGAGTAGCCCGGCTGGTATAGCTCAGTGGATTGAGCGCAGGCTGGGAACCAAAAGGTCCCAGTTCGATTCCCAGTCGGGGCACATGCCTGGGTTGCAGGCCAGGTCCCCGTGAGGGCCATGTGAGAGGCAACCATACATTGCTCTTTCTCCCTCCCTTCTCCTCTCTCTAAAAATAAATAAATAAAATCTTAAAAAAAAAAACAAAAACTGTGCAATGAGTAAATAAAGGGATTGAGGTCAAAGCCTGCTCCCAGTCCCTACCCCTTGTCTGGAAAATGTCACACGCATGCGTCCATGCAACATCGTGTAAGCCCGAAACTTGGGATGCTAAAGCCTGTGAAGTAATGAATGGCCTGCATGTCACCAAAGCTCTTACTACTTAACACATCAGCGGAACCCGCTCACTCCGACTGAACCGAACTTGCTTCTATCTGGCTACTTAAAAGCCTTGAGCCCTGCATTTCCACAATATTTAGCAAACAAGAGGGTCAGCTGCTGACTAAGAAACAGGACTACAAATTAATATTTCTGTGGATCTTCTACTCTTTGGCTTTACTCAACATGTAGGCTTTGCCTTGGAGGAGAGGATGGGCTTCTCACTCAGAAGAGAACCTAGACCTGTCTGGGAAGCTCAGTTGGTTACAGCATCAACCTGATACACCAAGGTTGCAGGTTCGATCCCTGGTCAGGGCACATACAAAAATCAATGAATAAATGCATAAATGAGTGGAACAAATTGATGTTTCTCTCTCTCTCTCAAAAATCAATGAAAAAAAAAAACCTTGGACTTATACAGAAAATTTTTTAAAGTGACCTACTAACAACAAAGTTAATTGGCTAGTTATTTCTTTGTACGTACATTCACATGTTATATCTGTATATTTTCCTTTTCTATGCTATTTCTGCCAAGTGTAGATATCAGTTTTTCTACTTATGTAATGAACTGTGTAATTTTATTATCTTTTTTTTCAAAGCTCTGGAACAGATTACATAATAGAAATTCCTTAGTATTTTGAAAGTATTTAACTGTTAAAACATCTAGGCCCAGAGTCCTATTTGGAAGTAACTTTCGATAACTTCTCAATTTAGCAATTCCTAATTTCTGAATCCATCATAATAATTCCTATTCTCCCAGAAAACAGTCTATTTTACAGATTTTAAAATTTCTTAATATGCAACTACATAGTCCTTCCTTATAATTTTCAACACCCTTACCAAAGACAGAACCCAGTGTAGAAGCAGGAACCAACATAAGAGCAAAGGGAGGTTACAGGGTCCCGGCCGAAAGTACAGAAAAGTCAAAGGAGAGAGAATGAGCTGATCGCCAGGCAGTCAGACAAAGTTAGGGCAAGTGCTATCCATGGAGATCTGGCAGCTACTTAGGCCGTTTCCAACAAAACAGTCCCGACTTGCCAAAAGACTGTAGAAAATTCTGATATGAAGTGAATAAAAGGAAAGAATGCAAAAAGATTTTATTTTGAAGTTATAGCTGGGGAAACGTTATTCCCCTTAATTTTAGCTTTTCAGTCCATTTTAAGGCTTAATAGAAAAGGGCTATACAAACAGTTCTTTACTAGCTTATTAAACTTCCTTGTTGTGCTGGTCCAGGCCTGGGGTCAGCTGGCTACACACATTCTCATTGCTTCAAGGAAGGGACTTAGACAGAATCTCCTGGGGAGCATCACCCACCCAAACAAGGCCATGAGGCCCAAAGAATGCCCACTCGCTGTGCAGTGCTGACAACTGTAGCAGGGAGAAAGATGTGGGAAGGTTAACGGAGTTAAGTCTGAGAGCACCGCCGAGGAATGCAAGCGTGGGTCCTCACGCCACTGTTCGGCATCACACAGCCAACGTGTCCCAGACAGCTATCCCCTTGAACCACGCCTGAACTCAGCTACCTACACTTACCTTCCCATTGGACCACCCGGTGATCAGTTCACACACTCCATCAGAATTGAGGTCGAAAGCGTGAATGCTCACGGCATGGTTTTTGGACTGAAAAGGAGTTCCCATAATTAGTACAGAAGTCTCTCAATGGGCACAAAATCCCTGCATACCAGAGGCCGCATCTCACTGACCTTAATTCTCCAGTAGCGGGCGGTTTTGTCGTAAACTCCCACCGTGCCGTTGGAAAGGGCGTAACCGAACCGACTGCCGTACATGGGACAGAGGGAGGTGATTATCTGCAAAAAAATACAACAACTTTTCATTAAGGCTCAAGTTCCTGTGAAGTGTGTCTTTATAAAACTGTGTGTGAACACTGGACCTAAATGCCCTTCCATTCTACTCGTAGGGAAGTTCTCCTCTTCTCTGTCATTTGCCTTCTCTATCTCAGAGGCTGGATAATCAGAACTAAATAAACTCACCAAGTTTGCCATTTCAGATCAAGCTTATGTGGCCAGTTTCAGAAAATTACAAAAAGAAAGAAAGAAAATTGAGAGGTAAGGGAGGAAATAAGCTGAGCACACAAGACCTACAGCAGGTACAACAGGGTATCATATACTCACTCAAAAATGTTGTACTGATTATTCCAATTTCCTGAACTTATGTATCCCACGGTCTAAATGTTTAAAAAGACGTACAAAATCCACAACTGAACATGTTTTAGGTGCATACTTTGCTTTCTATGACATCATTTGTTTGCTAGAAATGAAAGGTGTTTTTCAGAAAAAAACATAATCCTTCGAAGAGTGAAAATCCAAGCGCACGCATCTGTGCGCATGTGCGACCATATACCGAATGCACACACTATACAGAAATATTTATAGGACTGTTTTGGGATTCAACATCTCAAAAGGATGTGTTTTTAGATACTAAACGAAATTACCTTTTAAAGTTGAAACCAAAGCTTGATAACTCCTGTGATCCTGCAGAACTACGTGCTCATTCCCACCCTGATACGAGACACTGAGAAACAGGCTGTGTAAAGCAGAGGGCCGTTATGTAATTTCCTCCACGCCCACAGCTTTTCCACAAAACCGCCCACATCCCCCAGCTCTGAATACAGAGTGCTGTGTAGGACGCAGAATTCTTTCACTCAAGGCATTAGTCCGACTGCACTGCCCACAAACTGTGACTTTGCTGATCTGGGAAAAGACATTTGAGCCAGGGCAAGGTCAAACTGAGAGGACAGGAAAATGGCCCCGAAGTGAACAATCTTATAAAGCCCACATTTTCATAAATTTAGGGCCCAGATTCCCTAGGTCCCCTAGTCCTTCCTTAGTTCCCTGGTCTCTTTCTTGTGTGGACTAGAGGATCGATGGTTACCTGAAAGCCCTAGCTCTGCTTCATGTTCTCCTGGCCTCTGCTAGGACAGAAGCCACAGGAGTTTCAAAGAATGCAGCCTCCTCACGTCGTGTACTGGCTATAAACAGAAATCCAACAGAACTGGAATGACTCTGCCAGATGGGGGAAAATTCACTACAAATTCGAAGGAAAGGGAAAGGACGGTACAGGCACAGCACCTGCAGGCCAGCGATTCTCAGGTTGATTTTTTGGGGATAGGGCAGATGAAGAGGTGGCAAGCCCCTTTAAGAATCTAATGAAGGCTAAGGCCCCTCTCTCTACATAAAACAGAACCCCCTGTCCAGGCACATCCTCAGCCTGCTGTTTCTGACTCTCATCTCTCTCCTTCCTTTCCTCTCTGTCCATAACCGTGACTTTACAATCACAGTAGCTGCAAGTATATAAAAAGTAGGACTCTGCACAAATCTATGGCTCTCGCTGTAGGATAAAGGTCAATTAGTTAAAACCATCGATAGCACTTTGTCTATCAACATGCAAGTTTTGCCTTTTGGCCTCCTCCGCAGTCAGGGGAGAAGCCTTGCTTTTGTAAGTGGCGAGGAGCAAAGACAAGTGGTCACGTGTGCTTCTGAGGCCGGACTCCCAAGTACCACCCGCCGGCGTCTGTAGAATCGCGCCATTCTGCCCTCTCAGATTCCCTTCTGGGTTTTTTCTGTCTGTGTACAAGGTCCACGAGCCATTGCTCCTTCATCCTCTTCACCCTTAATTCAGAATGTCCTCATTCTTTTTTTTCTGTACCCTAAGAATGTAACAACTACAACGGATCAGGGCAATCTTAGGTGCTGCTTTAAAAAAAATAAACTTTAAATTCCTGAAGAAACCTAGCAGGTGCAAGTACATGAAGTAATTCTAATCACAAAGAAACTAGCCCAGTTCTCTTAATATCTAATTTTAAGTTTACTTACAGAAATGTGCCTGAGAAGTACTTAATCTGAATGAAGAGGAAAAGAATAAAAATCTCATTTATGTGCTTCATTCGATCCTATTTAATAGACATGAGGAGGAGGAGGAAGACAAGGCAAAAGCGTTCCAATCCTGACCAAGCCACTTAAGAGCCATGACCTTGTGTGTGTAATTGAAAAGAGAAACTTAACATCAGTTTCACCTATAAAAGGGGTAACAGTACTTCCTCCCTACCAGGGTTGTTGTAGGGTTCAATGAGTTAGCTCATGTGAAGCACTCAGAACAGCGCCTGGCATGTATTAGGTGCACAATAAACAGTTGCTATGATGATAATGATGATGATCATGATGACGATATAATTCATTAAAAGAAACCCCTTTCTGCTCAACAATTTTCCTCTATTTAATCAGTCTTTTCAAGCTATCTGTCATACAAGATTTTTAAGCGCTCCTTTGTAGCATTCAGCTCTGTTTACCCCACCCCTGCCCCCAGTTTCTCCCCCGGCCCTATCTGGACTGTGAGTGATGTCCCAGGCCTTTCATTTGACGCTATGTTTGACTGTGCCGACCTGTCATGCCCAAGGTCAGCAGAATTCCAGGGGGCACTTCTTACCTCTGTTTCTGTCATTTCTGCCACAATCTCATCTTCTTTAAAAACTCGGATATCAAAATCCTCAGATCCAACAAGAAGCTTAAAAAAAAAACAAACCATCACGCACATTTAGTTCAGCAAGTGAACACAGAACAATTTCCATAAATAAAGAAAAACATTGCATAATATTGTGTGTGTCACTGCTGCTACCCAAGACTTCCAAACTCCTGGCATCCCAGGAAGGTCCCCTCTAGTGCGAAGGCCAACAAACTCAGTCAGCAAAGAGACAGTGGTTCTGGAGACCTTCTCCTGCCACGTGGACCGCATATCCCGCTGGGGTGTGCTCCCCAGCACGCACCTGAAGATGCTCCCTGGCTCATCCCCTCTCTACCTGCAGATGGAAGCCCCATTTCAAATGCCAGGGCCCCATGTCCATGGACAAGGAGGGCCAAGTCACCACCCAACACTGGACATCACCGGCTGCTCAAGAAGCTAATTTCTGGAGTAACCATGAGAATCACTTCAGAGGCTAAGAGTCAGTCTCTATAACTTCTAAATTCTGGAAAAAGTGGGCCAATATTGAAAACTATTTACGGATATGGCTCAGAAGCACCAGGACCAAGTTCTAAGATTGTGACGATGGCTGCTGTCCCATCAACTGTCCTGCCCTCCCTCCCTCCCTGTCCTTTGTCTTCGAAACATCATGGCCTTGATCTTTGTATTAGACAAAGGGATTTACTGTTCAAAAGAGAGGAGAGAGACAAAGGAGGCCAGCTAGCTCATTATTAGGCAACAGAGCACCAACGGCAGCCAGGAGAAGCTGATACTTCCCACCACACCGATGTCATTGTCACTGGAAAATGTATTCAGCTGAACACAAAGAGGAGAATCTCCTCCCCCACATACCTCTTTTTTCCCATCACTGTCAAAGTCACACAAGGCCAAAGAATGAACGTTATCTCCAGTAACCTGAAAAGAAAACCGAATAGCATGGATACATCCTCTCTTCTCACTTAATCTGACTATAATGGCTGCATGAAAGAGAAGGTTACACAAGCCACTAACAGGTGCTATTCAGATTTGGCATATCTTTTTTTTAATGTACAGAATTATAAATATGGCTCCGTTCTGTGTTCTCTTATTCATTACAGTCAATGGCAAAAACAAGCAAAACATAGATAAAGAACATTAAAAGTAAAAGTGTTTGAGAGTACTGAAGGGGGTGTTTTGTCCTTCATACCGTCCAAAAGAGATCATTGCCTTCACGATCGAAACCCTGCAGCACACAGTTCCCGCCGATAATTGCAAGAGGAGAGGAAACGTCTCCCAGTGTCCCCAACACAACTGCATTGGCCCCATCTGCCACCTAAGAAGGAAAAGGATATGAATCTCAGATATTAAGGAGGCACAGGCACACTGGAAGTAATGTGGATCCTTATCTTTACTTGGATACTCAAACTCCTCTGTCGTCATTTGTGAGAAGCCACATGGTCCCCTGTGAGGCAGGCCGGGGCTGTCCCCTGAGGACAGTCACAGTGGCGGACCGGTGCTGATGTAAGGGGGGACCCTCAAGCCCCCGGCAATGCACACTAATCTGCCATAATACACGGCTATGAAGTCCAAGGCTCTCTAGGATATTTGACCAAATATTGTTCTAGATGTTTCTGTGAAGGTATTCTTTAGCTGAGACTAACATTTAAATCAGTAGCCGTTGAGTGGAGCAGATCATCCTCTATAAGGTGGGTGGGCCTCATCCAATCCATTGAAGACGTTCATAGAAAAAAGACGGTCTCCGAAGGAAGAATTCCGCCTCCAGGTGACCTCTGGACTTGAGTTTCAACGTCAACTTTTCCCTGGGTCTCCAGCCTGCTAGCCGACCCTGCAAATTTTGGACTTGCCTGTCTCCACCACCGTGTGCACCAAGTCTTTAAAATCTTCCCTCCTCGCTCCTTTCTCTCTACATGCACATCCTGTTAATTCTCTTTATCTGGAGAGCACGGACTAATCCAGTCCTCAACTCAGTTCCGGTCTTGTACAAAAACACGGGAAGCGTATCTACGTGACCAAAGATTTCTCAGAAGGGCCGCAAAAGCACTAACCATTAAAGCAAAAAACTGATCGGCTGGACTTCATCCAAACTGAAAACTTTTGCTCGTCAAAAGACACCCAGCTATTGGAATAAGCTGTATACTGGGGGAAAATATTCGTTATATATAAATCTGACAAAGAACTTGGACCCAATACACCCAAAGAACATCGACAAATCAATAATACACAAACTACCAATAAATAAATAGGCGAAAGACTTAAATGCTTGTGGAAGACATGTAAATGGGTAATGAGCCCAGGAAAAGATGTTCTACATCACTGTTCACGAGGGAAAAACAAAATGAAACCGGTTAGCGACCGTGACCAAATAAATGAAGTGCCAAGGAGATGAAACAGATGCAAATAACAAAATCACCGTGTTGTTCACCAGCCACGCCATAAACCAATACAAATGTCTGATCTCTTTCAGCCGTAACAAAAATGAACAGTGATGGGCCACGGGAATCGGAGGGCTACAAGGGGTGTACTTGCCTCTCTGTAGAAAAGATCAGAATTATTGTAGACATCGTAAGCCAAGAGATTAGTCTGCGTCCCCACCACAAGAGTATCATAGCCAAGTTCAGGGTTCAGTACTCCTGCAGTCAGGCAGCTGACGGCCTGATTAATGTTGAGAAGGGAAACATCAGACTCCAGGGGGCTCTGGAGGACTCTGGGTGCACTGAAGTGCTGGCTCCGTGTATGAGGATTGTGAATAAAAACCTAAAACAGAAAGAGTTCATTGCATCCCTTTAAAATACTAAAAACGTAAAATTAACGTACATTTTTTAAAAGACTCAGGTTGCTAACAGATATCGTCAACATTAACAAGAGGTCACTTTCATCGCCTATAAAACTTACTTATAAACCCTACCAGAGTTCTGTGCGTGGCTGGCTTTCAACCACAATGAACTGTGGCAATCTGTGGTTCTTGGCCTTGGAAAGAACAAGGTAATGGTCAAGGTCAAGTTGCTGCTTATCAGGGCCGCCTATGTGCTACCCACAAGCAGGCTGTCAAAGCGCTGACCAACCAGCCTTTGTCCGATCAACGGGCAGCAGAACCAACATGAACGCCTTTCTGGCATTTGTCAGTGCGTCTGAGCAACTGACTTCATTATGTGCCAGAGCCTGTGCTAAGCGCTTTACTCCATTAAACCACTGAATGAAAATGAATCATTATTTTATAATTATGTATACCAACTCATATCATGAGATAACATCCAACATAGGCAGAAGTGTTCTGAAAACGATAAATCATTGTATGTTTTATTCACTACAAAATTCACGCTGGGTCAGAGAACATGGACTTTCTAGTTGAGTGACCTCAAGTATTACTTTGAACCTCTCTGAACCACGAGGCAGAAAAGTGGGAGTCATAAAAAAAAATAACAGCTAACAATTAGTGGCCATTTCTTATATGCCAAGTGCTTCATATGTATTCACTTATTTAGTGCTCATAACAACCCTATGTGACAGATACTATTATTAAGTACCTTGCCCAAGGTCATGAAATTAGTAGGTACTGGAGCCAGGATCCAACACACCTGTGCTATGCTGCTGCCCTTGGCATTGTTGCAAGAACACTGAGCTAATTAATGTAATAATAAGGCTTTGTAACTGTTAGAGCTGTTGCCCTTGGTGTCACTGTGTCCCATGTATTTGGGGCTAGCCTCCATCAACATACAGTGACTAGATTTGCTTTGTCTGTTGTCCTTGGTATTACAAGCTTTCAGAAAGTAGGGACTCCAGCTTTATCTCTGAATCAACAATTAACGCAGAGGAGGGGTCCAGTAGAAGCCTGGTGACTGTTCAATGACCGCGTCTCTCTCCTTGCTCAGCACTGGGCACGCAGTGAACACCAAGCAGGTACTTAGTGAGTAAGTTATGGGAAGAGATGTGAATGGACATGGATACAGATCAAAAGTGCGATCTGAATCACTTCATTTCGGGGTCTTTGTATTCCTTTATTTTTTCATCAAGTTGTTTGGCTGGAGGCTGTCTGAGATAGCGGAAGGCAGAGGCCCTGGGCTGGCATCTGAGGTCTGTTACCACTGCTGACCCTGACCCGCTCCCTTCGCCCTTCTGTGGGCTTCTCTTCCTAAGCTCCCTATCTGCACAGGGACTCCAACATTGTCCGAGACTAAGGCAAAGTTAACTGCTCAGAAAACCCATTCAGGCGGGATCCTTTATTCATTATTCCGCTCAGGATTGACAACTACAGGGAGACGGCCGACCCGTTGCCGGGCAACCCTGGCTGGGGGCGGGGTCAGACACTGAGGGGCGGGGCCACCCCGTAACGGCCCGCGGAGTACAGGGACTTGCAGGGGCCCCGGCTCCAGTGCAGGTGGGAGCGGTTACCTTGCCTGCTTGGGTGGCGGCCGCCAGGCACGGGTGCGTCCCGTCGTAGCGCCCTACGGCCACCATGCGGGGGTTGATTTTGTGGCGCAGTTTCAGGGTGAACACGGGCAGCAGCATGCTGGCGGCGGCTGTGGGGAGGACGGCTGGTGGCCCGAGGCCGGCGCAGCGGAGCCAGTCTCACCCGCTGCGGTGAAGGGCGCAGGGATCGGACCAGCTCTGCTCCGGTGGTCCAGGCCCGGAGCAACGCGGCGCGGGTCCCAGGTGCCCCACCCCCGGGCTGCCGGCTACTTCTGCACTTGCGCAGGCCCGCCCAGCTTCTGCGGCTGCGCAGCTCCGCTCGGCTCCGGCGGCTGCGCGATCGAGCCTCTCCGCCGACAGACCCTGAAATTGGTTTCCTCTCGGTGATGGATAACCTTGTTTTGTTGCTGTAACTTATCCGCCTTATTTTCCACTCCGCTGACGTGTCTACAGTGGCGGTGCCTGAACCAGCGCACCCCCGGGGCTTCTCCTTCTAGCACTGCAACCAAGCCGCACCTCTGCGCATTGTGGCCACTGCCACCCCACTCCAAAGAGCCATTAGTTCAAGAAATGCCCTGCCCCTTACTTTTAGCTGTTACGTTGATGCAAACCACATTAGTTACCTGCACTAAGTGTACCACTCCTCTCCCAAAAAACAAATCACGCTTTAGACCGTCACGTATAAATAGCCCACCACCCCTTGTAAGCGTCCCTATGCATGTTTAAATGCAAATATGCAAAATTGAGAAGTCATGAAACATCTCAACGTTCGTTTAAATATTTTTGAGGGCCAACGATGTGTCAAGCACTGTTCTATTTTGGTTTTTGTTTTCTTTGTGTTTTCCAGTCGGGCACTGTTCCAGACGAAAGGGATAGGGCAGCAGCGTGCTAGTTCACTGCTGCCCTGGAGGGGACACACTAATCCGCTGAGACAAGCACTGAAGAAATACAGGGAGGAGCTCATTTGGCAGTGAGCACTGTCAAAGAAACAACAGGCCCAGCGTGGAGTCCTTTGCACCCAGGACAGCAAACCAAGACGTCATTACAGTTTCAGCCCCTGGCAGGAAAGGGACCTTAAACCAAATGGTCTGGAGTTTCCTGATCAACACGAGGGAGGGGATCTGCCCAATAAGATCCCTGCCACCTCTCCCCGAAGGAGTGGTGCCCTAGCCTAGAACGATCCTTTCTTTCAAGCCCATTGATTTGTCTGTGACTAGCACTGACAACAGCTGGGGACATGGTGGCTGCTGTCCTCTGAGAAGGAAGGGACTGCTGGGGGCCAGCCCCCACACTTCTCTGGTTACCCCAAAGGAGGACAGTAAGGCGAAATGAGATGACCCCAGACCTCTCTGGGGGTGCAGGAGAAACGGCCAGGCCTCGGGGACCTGGCCGGGCCAGCCAGCCTCTAGGGCCAGACTGACTGCCTCCAAAAGGTTTTCTTTATTTTTAAAGGGTTTTCTTTTTACAAGCAGTAGAAAAAACAGATGACTACTTGCAAATTATTAATGGCAGGAAAAGGCTGACTTACAAAACTAGTTACAGAGTACCTTAATTTTTCCTGGGCTTAAACAAATGGCTGGTATGATAAGAAGGTTTGCTGATCTATCTATTAGCCAGGAAACAGTATTAAACTACAAACTCTTAGGTCCTAGTTAATGGCTAAACATTATAGTTTTAAAGTCTCATATCTCTCTGAGTTAAAGATGTATGCAGAGGTTGCTCTTTGTCCTTCTGAGACTTAAAGAAAACGTGACGTAGGCAAAGGCATTCTTAACCATTAAATACATTT
>PVJI01019076.1:0-32145 GCA_004026765.1 Micronycteris hirsuta
TTAGAATGGAAGGGCAGATAAAGTGCTTCTCAGATAAGGTCAAGTTCAAGGAGTACATCATCATGCAGCCTCTACTATATGAAATGTTAAAAAGTTTCGTATGAGGACTCAGGAGCGAAGGCACCGAGGCCAGATCAGCTACCGGGGAATTCAGATCAGTCACAGCCAAGATGCTTGTGAGGTAAGCAAGCAAAATACAGCCAGAGAAACAAGTATCACCAGAGACATTGAAGTTTAGAATATTCTGGCAGTAACCAGAGGGGAGGGGGAAGGGGAGAATGGGGACAAGGGTATTCAGGAACTGCTATAAAGGACACATGGACAAAACCAAGGGGGAGAGTGGAAGCAAGGGAGGGAGGTGGGTTTGCCTGGGGTGGGGGGGAGGGTAAATGCAAACAACTGTAATTGAACAACAATAAAATAATTTAAAAAAATAAACTAAATAAAAAAAAAAAGAAAATACAACATACCAAAATTTAGGGAATGCCTAAAAAGTAGAGTTCAGGGGCGATTTTATAGTTGTTAACACCCACATTAAAAAAAAATCCCTCAAATTGATAATATAATATTTTACCTTAAGAAACTGAAAGAGAAGATTAAACTAATCCCAAAGCAAAAAGATGCCAGGAAATAATAAAGAATAAAGTAGAGATTAACAAATTAGAGACCAGAAAAGCAGTAAGAAAATCAACAAAACGAGGGGTTGTTTCTTTAAAAAGAGCAACAAAACCGACAAACATTTACTTAGACTTAAGAAAAAAGAAAAAAGCAATTAACTAAAATCATAAATGAAAGTGAGAACATTACTACCAAATTTATAGGAACAAAAAGATTTTACAGGAATATTATGAGCAAGTATACACCATCAAATCAGATGAATTAGATGAAACAAAGTTCCTAGAAACACACATTACCAAAACTGACTCAATAAACAAAAAAATCTGAACATACTCGTAACAAGTAGAGAAAGTGAATCAATAATCAAAATCTAAAAAAAAAGCTCAGGATAAGATGGCTTTAGTGGCCAATTCTTCCAATAATTTAATTAAGAATTAACACCAATCCTGCCCTGGCTGGTGTGGCTCAGTGGACTGAGTGCTGGCCTGGGAACCAAAGGTTCACCAGTTGGATTCCCAGTCTAGGGCACATGCCCTGATTGTGGGCTAGGTCCCCAGTAGAGGGTGGGTGAGAGGCAACCACATATTGATGTTTCTCTCCCTCTCTTTCTCCCTCCCCTCCCCTCTCTAAAAATAAATAAATAAAATCTAAAAAAAAAAAAAGAATTAACACCAATCCTTCTCAAACTCTTCCAAAAAAACAGAAGAGGGAAGAGCACTTCCTAATTCATTCTGAGACCGGCATTACCTTGACACCAAATTCATACAGACAGCATAAGAAAAAAAGAAACAAACAACCTACACAGCAATAACCCTTATGAACACAGATGTAAAAATTCTCAGCAAAATGATCCCAATAGCATATTAAAAGGATTATTCATTATGATCAAGTAGGATTTAATCCCAGAAATGCAAGGGTGGCTCATCATACCAAAACCAATCAATTTAACGTACCACATTAACTGAATTAAGGAAAAACAAACACTATCACCTCAATTGATGCAGAAATGCATGGAACAAAATCCAACACCCTTTTACAACAAAAATATTTCAATTAGGAGAAGTTATGAGGTGAAAAATTCATCTTAATGTAAAGAGAGGTCTGGCTTTTGATGTCAGTTATAGGTGATCTCCAGGCCGCTGGAATGTCCTGGCTACAACAGTGTTTTTGCCTGGAATTCTGGCCACAGGACAGTCTAACAATGTGAGGGGGACTATAGGTATTAGTGTAAATCTTAGGAAGGGTGGGAGACAGAAGGCCAGCCAGCATGCAGGTAGTATATGACTGAACAGCAAGAAAAACTTTGGATACCGAAGGCTTGGGCAAGTTTTCCTGGTTGGCAATTCTCTGTATTTTAAACTTTATTAGGACAGAATGATTGAGTGAAATCTCCATGTTTGGACTTCTCCCAGACTCTGCCCAATGCATCAACTCCTTTGGGCCATTCTAATTTGTATTCCTTTGCTATAATAACACAGTTATCATAAGTATAGTGCTTTTTGGAGCTCTGAGTCATTCTAGTGAATTATTAAAACTGAAAGTAGTTGCGGGGACTCCAAATTTGCAGCCAGCTGATAAGACATGAGGTTAGTCTTCAGAACCTTGCGGCTGGTATCTGCAGTGAGGGCAGTCTTATGGGTCTTGTACTCCTTAACTGTACAATGTGACTAACTCCAAAGCAATGCAACTTCCTCAAACAGATAAAGAGCATTTATGAAAATCCCACAACTGATATTATACTTAATGGTAAAAACGAAACAAAACTGAACTGGAAGCCTTTCTCCTAAGATCAAGAACAGGACAAAGATACTCACTTTCACCACTTCTATTCAATATTTTACTGGATGTTTTAGAAGAACTAGGCAAAAAAGAGAAACAAGAGGCACCTACATTGGAAAGAAAGGAGTCAAACTATTGAGCAAATAAAATGATCTTACAAAGAGAAAACTGTAAAAAAAATCCCCCAACCATATTAGAATGAATTGAGCAAAGTTATATAACATCAACACACAAAAATCAGTTGTGTTTCTATACACTAGCAATGACCAAGCTGAAAAGAAAATTAAGAATATAATTTCATTTATAATAGCTTCCAAAATACCTAGGAAAAAATTAACCAATGAGGTAAAGACTTACACACTTGAAAAGTATAAAACACTGCTGAAAGAAATTAAACAAGATCTATGTTATAAGACTGTACTGTGTGTCTCCTCACCCCAAATTCTTATGTGGAAGCCCTAATCCCTAATGGGGCTATATTTGGATATAGGGCCCTTAGAGGTAAACAAGGTCATAAGGGTGGGACCCTAATCCAAAATAACTAGCGTCTTTGTAAAAGATACCAGAGCCTGTTCACGCACAGGCCATCCCCTCCCTCCCTGTTACAAGCCAGGAAGATAGGCCTCACCTTCCTTTTTGCTGGTCATAAACTTTTAATATCCAAAACTGCGAGAAAATAATTGTTGTTTAAGCCATCCATTCTATAATATTTTGTTATGGAGCCCAAGTAGACTAATGTAATCGAAGTAAATGGAAAGACATCCTGTGTTCATGAGTTGCAATACTAAATATGGCTGAGATGGCAAAACTACCCAATCTACGGATTCAATAAAATACTTACTAAAATTCCATTAGCCTTTTCTGTAGAAATGGAAAAGCTGATACTCAAATTCATACAAAATCACAAGGGGTCCTGAATAGCCAAAATGATGTTGAAAAAAAAAAGTTAAAGGACTCACACTTCCCCATTTCGGAACTTACTACAAAGTCACAATGTTCAAAATACTGTGGTACTGATATAAGAGTAGACACACAGATCAATGAATAAAACTAGGAGTCCAGAATTAAAATGATATATAGTCAATTTTCAACAAGGGGGCCAAGAACATTCAATTGGAAAACAATACTCTCTTTAATAAATAATAGTGCTGGAACAACTGGATTTCCACAAGCAAAAGAAGTTGGACCCTTACCTAACACCATCTACAAAAATTAACTCAAAGTGGGTCAAAGACCTAAACATAAGAGCTAAAACCATAAAACTCTGAGAAGAAAACGTAAGTGTAAATCTTTTTTAAAAAAATATTTTATTTTGGAGACTTCTGGCCAAGATGGAGGAGTAGACAGACACGCTGTGCCTCCTCGCACAACCAAAAGTCGGAAAACAACAGTTTAAAAACAACAAAACAACCAGAGCTGACAGAAAATCGAACTTTATGGAAGTCCGACAACCAAAGAATTAAAGACATGTTCATTCAGACCGGTAGGCAGGGCAGGGCCAGGCGTGCCAAGACAAAGTTTGTGAAGCCGGGTGCACAACACTGAAACAGAGGGGAATACAGGGAGGAAAATGGGACAACTGTAATGGCATAATCAATAAAATATATTAAAAAAATATTTTATTTTGATTTTAGAGAGAGAAGGGAGGCAAAAAGAGAGGGTGAGAAACACTGATGTGACAGAGACACATTGACTGTTTGCCTCCCGTATGCACCCCAGGGGACTGAACCTGCATGCAACTCGGGCATGTGCCCTGACCAGGAATTGAACCGGCAACCTTTTGGTTCACAGGACGATGCCCAACCAACTGAGCCACACTGGCCAGGCCAAGTGTAAATCTTAATGACTTTGGATTTGACAATGAATTCTTGTATGACACCAAAATAATAAGCAAAACCAAAGACAAAAAGAGATAAACGGAATTTCATAAAAATTAAAAACTTCTGTGCAAAGGATATCAAGTGAAAAGACAACATATGAAACGAGAGAAAATATTAACAAATCACATATCTGATAAGGGACCACTATCTGAAATACATAAAGAATCCTATAACTTAACAATAAAAAGGTACACCGACTAATTAAAAAATGGGCCAAGGCTTGAATAAACTTCTCCCAAAAGATAATGCATATGCCCAACAAACATAAAAAGATGGTCAACATCATTAGTCACAAGGAAAATGCAAATCAAACCACAATGAGATCCATTCACGAGGATGGCTAGAATAAAAGTCAGTAAGTACTGACAGAGATTTAGAAAAACTGGATTCCCAGTCATAAATTGTTACTAGGAATGTAAAATGGTGTAGCCACTGTGGAAAACATTTGGTGGTTCCTCAGAAAGTTAAATATAGAATTATCGTATGAACCAGCAATTCCACTCCTAGGTAGATACCCAAAACAACTGGAAATAGGAACTCAAATAAATACTTGTACATGAATGTTCATAGTAGCATTACCCGCAAAGCTAAAATTTAGAAATGACCCATGCTATGACATGGACAAAGTTGAAAACGTTATGTTAAGTTAAAGAAGCCAAACACAAAGTTCACATAATTGTATGATTCCAAGTATATAAAATCCAGAAGAGGTAAGTTCATAGAAACAGAAAGCAGACTGGTACAACGCCAGGGGGTGGGGTAAGAGGGAATGAGGAGTGACTGACTAAAGGGTATTAGGTTTTCTTCTGGAACAATGAGAATATTTGCAATTTGATATTGGTGGTAGTTGCATGTTTTGTGAATGTACCACTGAATTGTACACTTTAAAATGGTTAATTTTACGTTACATGAATTTCATCTCAATGATTAAAAAGAGATTATGATGATAGTTTTTCTACTAACCCGATGAATAATTCCAGCAGAGTGAAGGTGCTTGATTCCACATAGCATCTGGTAGAGAAGGTAGGACATTCTTTCATGATCTAGTTCCATCTGAATCACTTGGCAAAGATTTGCATCCATAAGCTCCATGACTATGTAACTTCATGGGTGAAAAAAGATGACAGCTAAAGTATACAGCAACAATCTAAAAATAAAGTACTAATATAAAATTTTAATTATGATACTTACACATCTTGAAATTCTTCTAGGGATTTCTGTGGTGTGAAAACATTCAAAAGGCCAATTATCTGTGGCAAAAGCAGAGAAATTTAAAAATTAGAAACTGCTTGACAATAGTTTCATTTAGAAACTGCAAATACATAGGTTAAAAAAAATCCACAATCAGTTTAAAATTTTTCAATTCTTATTTTCTAAGCTTAAGTAATCTTTTATGTATTAAAACTTTTATGGGTAGGAGTAGGGGTTGGGAGGGAACCAGAGCACAGAGGATCTTTAGGACAGAGAAAACACTCTGTGTGATACAATAATAATAGATATCTCATTATATATTTGCCCAAATCCATAGAATGTACAATACCAAGTGTGAACCCTAATGTCAACTACAGACTTTGGGTGCTATGGATGTGTTAGTGTAAGATTACCAACTGTAACGAATGTGCCACTCTACTGGGGGATGCTGAAAATGGGGGAGGCTGTGTGTGTGGGCAGGCATTGTAATTTGTACCTGAACTCCTTACCATTCCAGAGGGCCTTCTCTTTTACAATAGAAAGCTCAGATTGATTTTCTTTACTCCTTTTTCAGTATTTGCACTGTAATAAGTATTTTAAAGAATGTTATCCATTGTATTCTCAGTCTGAACTTCAACCTCTTCATTCCCCCTGCACTATACAGGTCAAGGATTCTAATATCCTAATTTACATAGTGACTTCTAAAAACTACATTCCCTAACAATGGAAATGTTAGCTACAATGGAAATGTTAGCTACAATGGAAATGTTAGCTTTCTGTAAAGCTAGCTACAATTTTACTGTCTCTAATAGGATAGAAGATCTGATCATATTACTCACCTCCTCAAAAACTTAATGCCAAAAAGTTCTGTTTTTTTATTGTTGTTCAATTACAGTTGTCTGCCTTTACCGCCCACCACTCGCCCCCACCCCAGCCATCCCCACCTCCCTCCCTTGCTTCCACCCTGCCCCCTGGTTTTGTCCATATGTCCTTTATAGTTGTTCCTGAAAACTCTTCCCCGTTCCCCCCATTATCCCCTCCCACCTCCCCTCTGGTTACTGTCATATTCCCTTGCAGAACATTCAAAGCCCTCAAAGAGAAGACATCAACCCACTTCACCTCCTGCTTGCCCTCTATTAAACTTGATACTTTGGCCATACTAAATTTAAATTTTTAAAAACTCTCAATGCATTTAAACATATAGTTTCATATGATTGTCATTTACCTACTGAATTTAGTTACCTCCAAGACAGACTTCTTTTGTAGAGTCTGACAACCAACCCCTAGTCCTTGGCAGAGCTGAATATTCTCTCTACTTTGTCCCTATAGTATCTTATACGTTATTACGGTATTTAACACATTGTATTATAGTCTCATTTTCACAATAGCTTTGTCCCAACCATACCAAGATCCTTGTTAGAAGGAGCTGTGTCTTACTCCCTTTATAGCCTTGGCACAGAGAAAGGTATCTGACACACATTTTTAAAATGTTTGCTGACAATTATACTCAAGGATGGGAATGTTCTCTAGACATAAACTTCATTAGGGCAGAATCTACGTTATTCATTTAAGCATAAAGTTTTGCTTACAGAATACACTCAAATATTTGTTCAGAAAATAAATTGAGAAAACTTTCAGACCAGAAAGGGTAAAACATATTTGTTTAAGATAGGGGAAGTGATAATAAAAAACATTTACTGCTCTAAAGGAATTCAAGTCTCCTAACCAGTTGAACTACATGCCTGGAGACTTGGAGAAATACTAGAACTGTTCATTTTAATATATGGGAAGTTCTAGAGTAGAAGAGAGGTGTTAAAGATGAAAGAAATATAAAGACAGAAAGCAGACTAGTGGTTGCTTAGAGCTAAGAAGGGTGGAGATGGGGAAATGAGGGCTAAATGATACAGGGTTTCTTTTTGAGGTGATGGAAAAAGTCATACACATCAATGAATAAACTGAAAACCACTGACTTGTTCAGGGGAAATGGATGAGTAGTATGCTATATAAACTGCATCTCAATAAAGCTGTTACAAAAAGACTAAAACAGCTGCCTACTTTTTCAAAAAGAAAATTCTATCAATTATAAGATAGAGCCATACAAAAATCAGGAACTGATTAAGTGGGTAGCATATGACTACTATGAAAGAAGTAACAATTACTAGGAGTAGGAACAGGTAAAAATTCATTGAAAAACTTTATTTTCTTTTGCGAATAAAAACAACAAAGAACAATAGTAGTAAATCAGAGAAATACAACTAGATATATGAAGATTTCAAAAAAGCATTTAAAAAATGTCTCTGATAATAATCTCCATGTGAATAAGGTGAAGAACTGGGAAGACCTAGATAACTTTTAGTTAGACATGTAATTTTTGCAGTAGAGCCAAAGGTTGCTAATGAACTAATCCAGCTATTAAGAAGGCATCCTGAGCAGAACTAGAAAGTAAAGCCAACAAGTGAAGCGTCAGAACAAAGAAGAAGAAAGCAATCCCTAACAGTCCAGGAAGAGGAACCAAATTTCACATGTAAAATTTAATAGGGAGAAATAGAAAGTCCTATACTTACTCTCCAAAACCAAACCAAACCAAACCAAACCAAACCAAACCAAAGAAGGATGGGAGAAATGTGATCTGTTAGCAGACCTGTAACAAAGAATAACTTGCTTAGACAATGTAAGTCAATAGTGGCCTGATTTCCAACCAGGATATAATGTCCAGTTAAGAGAAAATGGAAAATGACATGTCTTAGCTCCTCTTGGAAGATTCAATTAGACACGCAGTGCTGTGTTCTAGGTGACATATTAAGAGTGTGTTCAAAGATAAGTGACCAAGTCAAAAAAATTCAAAACCATCTATGAAAAGAGTGGGAAATACACAATCATATGAATGTACTTAATATCATTTAAAAATGGTTAAGCTCTTAGGTTTTATGGTACGTGTATTTTACCATAATAAAGGAAAAAGGCAGAGGTGTTTAGGCCAATAAAGAAATGATTTGTACAGAACATGAAAATGTTGAAAAGGCAAGACATTACAAAACTATCCACCCATTATAGAGTGAAAATATTTACTTTTTTATTTGTTCACTGAACAAATATGTGTTGAGCATCTACTCTGTGCCAGCGCTGTTCTAGATGGCAAGGGTAGTGGCTGGATGGATCTGTGCTACCCTCCTTAAGGGCCTGTGAAACAAACGTCCCACGCCCTCTGTTTAGTTGATGGAGCCATCTTCCTGTGCAGCTGCCCAGGCTCAGAAGGTGGGAGTCACTGGCCATCTCTTCCATGTGAAACTAAGGCAATGCCACCACCACCACCATTGTCATGGTGCAAAGGGCACAAGCAGCTCTACCCAAGTGCTGAAGGTCAGCAGCCAAACCTGACAAGCAACAGGCCTGGCTCCCACCTATAAGAAGACTGGCTAATACAACCACCCCATCACAGACAGACTTGAATCTTTATCTGTGTATTTTTTTTAACTCTATTTTTCCTCTCAGGCAGGTCCCCTTCCTTTAACAATCCAATTTTTACCCCATTATTTAAGAATCAGTCTAGCTCCACCTTTTCTCAAAGCTTTTCCATTTCAAGGTTTACAGCAATCTTTTCTCTTTTGGAATCTAAGCACTTATTTTTCATCCCCTATGGTTTGACAATTAAACTTCTATTAAACTTTGTTATATTTGATCTTTAACTCTTTATATATGTTTTGTCGTCAAAATAACAGTGAACTCCCTAAATAAGGAGCCTAATCCTTCATTTCCATAAAACTTTCCCCTTAGTGACTAATCTAATAACTCCAATACAGAGGCTTTGTATGTAGTTAATTTTGAAAATGTGATAAATTGTGTCATCTGCAATCAGAAAGTATTGAGCTGATGATATTTTATACACTCCTTTGGACAAAACCCACAAAACATCTTTAGTCAGATACTTTTGATTTAGTAGTTCATAAAAATGTTCCTTGCACAATTCACTTCCAGTTTATTTCCTCTTAACACAGAGATATTATTCTATTAAAATATTTATAAAAGCATATTACATTTAATGTAAGCTTTAAAAAGTGAAACCATTTATTTTCAAAATGAGTGGAAGTTATGTGGTTAGGTCCTTATAATCATTAGAAAATAGAATTGGAGTGTTTTTCTAATTCCATTTAAATATGTTTTAAAGTTTCTGCTAAACTGCTTTATAATCACTGGTTATCCTCCACATAAAGTGACCAGTGGCTACTGAAGTAGGATGGGAACAATCTCTGCACTAAGGCTCATTTTCTGAAACATCAGCCTGATAGAAAACAAGTAAAAGATGAGATGAAACCTAAATAACGTTCTTCTAAAACACCTCTTTCTTTTCTTTAAAAGTATTTTTTATTGATTATGCTATTACAGATTTACCAATTTTCCCCCCTTTATCCTCTCTCCACCCTGCTCCTCCAATCTTCCAGCATTCCCTCCCCCTTAGTTTATGCCCATGGGTTCTACATATAAGTTCTTCAAGTCCTCTGTTCCCTATACCATTTTTTATCTTTCCCCATCTATTTTAGGTCTACTAAGTATGCTTCTACTTCCCTGTACCTTTTTCCCCCAGCCCTCCCTTGGCCTTCCTCACTGAACTCCCTCTGTGTGATGTCCATTTCTCTGATTCTGTTCCTGTTCTGGTTGTTCACTTAGTTTTTGTTTTCGATGTTTTTCTTTTCTTTCAGGTTCATTTGTTAATAGTTGTGAGTTTGTTGTCATTTTATTGTTCATATTTTTTATCTTTTTCTTAGATAAGTCCCTTTAATATTTCATATAATAAGGGCTTGGTGATGATGACTCCTTGAACTTGACCTTATCTGGGAAACACTTTAACTGCCCTTCCATTTTAAATGAAAGCTTTGCTGGATAGAGTAATCTTGGATGTAAGGTTCTTGCCTTTCATGACCACGAATACTTCTTTCCAGCCCCTTCTTGCCTGTAAGGTTTCTTTTGAGAAATCAGCTGATAGCTTTATGGGAACTCCTTTGTAGGTAACTCTCTTTCCTCTTGCTGCTTTTAAGATTCTCTCTTTATCTTTAATCTTGAGTAACTTAATGAAGATGTGCCTGGGTGTGTTCCTCTTTGCATCCAACTTCTTTGGGACTCTCTGGGCTTCCTGGAAGTCTATTTCCTTCACCAGATTGGGGAAATTTTCCTTCATTATTTGTTCAAATAAGTTTTCAATTTCTTGTTATTCTCCTTCTGGCACCCCTAAAATTCAGATATTGGAATGTTTCAGGTTGTCCTGGAGAATCCTCAGCCTCTCTTCATTTTTTTTTGATTCTTGTTTCTTCGTTCTAATCCAGTTGGATATTTATTTCTTCCTTTAGTCCAAATCGTTGCTCTGAATCCTGGTGTCCTTCTTGTCATTGTTGGTTCCCTGCGTATTTTGATTTACTTCATTTTGGGTATCTTTCATTTGTTCTTTCATATTTCGACCAAGCTCAATCAGTTCTGTATTTTGATTACCAGGGCTTTAAATTCTCCATCAGATAGGTTGGCGATCTCCTCATCGCCTAGTTCTAAGATTTTGCAGTATTCTTTCATTTGGGCCATATTTCTTTGTGTTGGCAGATCTGATGAGTTGTAAGGGGTGAGGCCTTAGGTATTCACCAGGGTGGGCAACCCTCTTTGCTGTGCTGTCTGTGGGGGAGGGGCCAGAGAGGGAACAATGCAGCTTGCCTGCTCCTCTCTAGCACCCTTTCCGACAGACTCTCATCTCAGACTGGAAGTATCTCCCACCTTGGCAACCCCAGCCTTAGCCCACAGTCAGCTCTGAGTCTCAGTTTTCCCCTTAAGTCAGTCCCTCCCCCGCAGTTCTGCTGAGCTTAGCAGTCAGCCCTGCCCCTCACCTACCATGCAGAGGTTTTACTGAGTTGGCTGGCAAGGTCTGCCTTACCAGTCTGGTTGTTTTGGTTGATTTTTTTTCTTTTTAAAAAATATATTTTATTGATTATGCTATTACAGTTGTCCCATTTCCCCCCCTTTTTTCCTCTCCTCCCCACATGCCCTCCCTGTTCCTCACCCTTTAGCTTTCGTCCATGGGTCATACACATAAGTTCTTTGGCTTCTACATTTCCTATACTATTCTTAACCTCTCCCTGTCTGTTTTCTACCTACCATTTATGCTACTTATTCTCTGTACATTTCCCCCCTCTCTCCCCCTCCCACTCCCCTGTTGATATTCCTCTGCGTCTTACATAAATCCCTTTAACATTTCATATAATAAAGGCTGGGCGATGATGAACTCCTTGAACTTGACCTTATCTGGGAAGCAGTTTATCTGCCCTTCCATTCTAAATGAAAGTTTTGCTAGATAGAGTATTCTTGGATGTAGGTCCTTGCCTTTCATGACTTGGTATACTTCTTTCCAGCCCCCTCTTGCCTGAAAGGTCTCTTTTGAGAAATCAGCTGACAGTCTTATGGGAATTCCTTTGTAGGTAACTGTCTCCTTTTCTCTTGCTGCTTCTAAGATTCTCTCCTTATTTTTAATCTTGGGTAGTGTAATAATTACGTGCCTTGGTGTGTTCCTCTTTGGGTCCAACTTCTTTGGGACTCTCTGAGCTTCCTGGACTTCCTGGAAGTCTATTTCCTTCGCCGGTTTGGGGAGGTTCTCCTTCATTATTTGTTCAAATAAGTTTTCAATCCTTTGGTCTTCCTCTTCTCCTTCACCCCTATGACTCAGATGTTGGGACGTTTAAAGATGTCCTGGAGGTTCCTAAGCCTCTCCTCAGTTTTTTGAATTCTTGTTTCTTCATTCTTTTCTGGTTGAATGTTTTTTTTTTTTTTCCTTCTGGTCCACACCGTTGATTTGAGTTCCAGTTTCCTTCCCATCACTACTGGTTCCCTGTACATTTCCCCTTATTTCTCTTAGCGTATTCTTCATTTTTCCATCTAATTTGCGACCAAATTCAACCAAGTCTGTGAGCATCCTGATTACCAGTGTTTTGAACTGTGCATCTGATAGGTTGGCCATCTCTTCGTGGCTTAGTTGTATTTTTTCTGGAGTTTTGATCTGTTCTTTCATTTGGGCCATTTTTTTTCTCGGCATGCCTGTTACGTGTAAGGGGTGGAGCCTTAGGTGTTCACCAGGGTGGGTCAATCCACGTGGTTGTGTTGTGATGATGCCTGTGGGGGCGGGGCCTGAGAGGGAACAATGGCACTTCCTCCGATCGCTGCCGGCTTTCAGTCACTTCCCCCACTACCCACAAGCAAACTGGGCCCTTCTATGCTGGTTCCAGGGTGGGTGGGCTTGTGTAGTTCTAAGTTCCTGTGGGTCTCTCCAATGAACTCTCCTGTGAGAGGCTAGGAGTTCCTCTCACTGCTGCCTCAACCCCCACAGGTGTTTTCAATCGGTGGTTTGGGGCTTTATTTCCCCGAGATGGTGGGTTTCAGTCTGCTCCGCTCTCCAGCTTTTTCTCGTGGTTTATTTGTGTGCAAATGAGGGGCTGCCCGGTCCACCAGTCTTGGCCCCGCTGGGTCTGGGTCAGCCAGCCGCGGGTTTCACCAAGTGTGCTGGCCTCAGGTCTCTTCAGGCAGCTGCAATGTTGCCCTTACCGCTCCACAAACCACTGTCTTGCCGTGCTCTCCACCTGGCTCTGTCCCACTTACCAGTGTAGATGAACAAGTCTTCTTTAACTCTTTGGTTGTCAGACTTCCATACAGTTTGATTTTGTCAGTTCTGGTTGTTTTTTGTTTTTAAATTATTGTTTTTCCTCTTTTGGTTGTGAGAGGAGGCTCAGTGTGTCTACCTATGCATCCATCTTGGCTGGAAGTCCTGTTTTTCATGATTTTTAAACGTGTGGATGATTTTTTCTTTAATTCCTTGGTTGTCGGAGTTCTGTGCAGTTTGATTTTCTGGTGTTTTTGGTTGTTTATTGATTTTAGATTGGTTGTTATCCTCCTTTTGGTTGTGTGAGGAAGCAAAGGGTTTCCTTGGCTGGAACTCCTACACCTATCTCTTTCAAAGTTCTTTTACAAATATCAGAAAATCACACAATCTAAATTTCAGAAGCTGTTTTTCTTTTAATATAATTTAATAAGGTTAAGAAAAAATTCACACTGTAGATACATAAAACTTTTAAACAATGTTTCAATCCAGAAAAACAATTTAAAACATCTACTGTTTTTAAAGTTTTTTAGATTCATGTTATTAATGAACAAATCTCTATGTCATCTATACTTAAGACATTTTCTAAAATGTTCACTTACATTTTTGTGATTAACACATTTCATAAGAACTAGCTCTCTGTAAGCCCGCTTAGCATGAGTTTGATTCTGAAATGGCCGGCTTAGCTTCTTGATTGCAACATTTCTTTCAAGAATGGCATCGTAAGCGGCACTGTAATAAGAAATTAAAAAACAAAAAACTTAATAAAAAATCTGTAAAACTGAATTTATGATTCATTCAGATTCCTTACTTTCTCCAAGGACAAATGCAACTGTATCAGTTTCCAGTCTTTGATGGTCAAATGTTTCTTCTATACCTACTAAAACATACTCCAAATAATGTATAGCACTAACTTTCTTCAAATGCTAATAGTTTCAAAGAGAAAATAGACTGTGACTATGAAGATAGAGACTCTTGCCTGTTCATTGGGTTCCTCCGAGATCCACCTAGAATACAAACAGACACTCAATGCACACATTTTTAATGAGTATTCGGGTCCAAAAGATAGCTTAAAACCTAAGTGAACCATTTACTCTGCACGTGTACACCAAGGAAACAGAGAATGAAGAATACATGTGGTCGTCAATTCTACTCAAAATATTTGCTGAAGAATTCTACTTAAGTACATCACTTCCATGCTGTTTGGATACCAAATAAATACAGAAAGAAGAAGGGGGACACAGAGGTTATCTATATAAAAGATTATCTTATTATATAAAAAGCCCTTAAAATTTGTGTTAGAGGGGGAATTAAAAATGAAGGTTTTTATAAGCTGCTTTGTAATTGTTAATGAAATGCCTATAATTCTGGGAAATACAATATCATATTTATTACTCTTCATAGTTTCCTCTCCCATGACACTGACCAAATGGCATGTTACGCATATGACAGATCAGAGAAACTAAAGCACAAATAAGGTAAAGTGCCTTAAAATTATAGAATATTATAGTTGAAAGAAACTTTAAAAATCATTTGGTTTCACCACTGCCTGACATAAGGACAGAGATTAAGTAATTTGCCCAAGGTTAGTCAGAAAGTTAAAAGCAAAGATGAGGCCCGGCTGGTGTAGCTCAGTGGATTTAGCGTGGGCTGGGAACCAAAAGGTCCCAGTTCGATTCCCAGTTGGGGCACATGCCTGGGTTGCAGGCCAGGTCCCCAGTGAGGGCCATGTGAGAGGCAACCATACATTGCTCTTTCTCCCTGTCTTCTCTTCTCTCTAAAAAAATAAATAAATAAAATTAAAAAAAAAAAAAAAAAGCAAAGATGAGACTAGAAGACTAAGACATGAGGTCATGCTCTTCACATTGGATCACCTAACATACTATAAAAGACTATTTCTGTTTATGTAATATTGGAAAAGTCAACACATTACCGATTAAAATTATTCTCTCACCTAACTGGAAACTTGAGTTTGTTTTATAGCTCTCTTACTATATCAACTATACTACAGAAATGTATGTGTTAAGAAATTGGTACTGCATAAATGAACACATCTACACATGCTATATATATCATAACTACTGCTTATATGTACATCAAGGTGGATAAGAAGGTTTATAGTTGTTCACAGGGAAAATAATTGATAACTAATAAATGAGAATAAAGTCTGTATTTTCTGCCCTCTGTAAACCTACTTTTGCCCCACCCTGTATATACATGCCAAAATATACATAAGTATTATAATCTTTACTTAGAAAACGCCATATTTATAGATATGTCCCTCCCAAATTAAAAATTAAAAAAAATAAACATAAGGGGCCATGCAAAATATTTAGAAGTTTTGACTATTTCACATAAAATATATTTTAATTTTAACCATTAAATTCATTAATTTTTTATCTGCTAAATCAAAATAATATTTCAAACTCTGAAGTTCAAACGTATCTGAGTAGGTTATACTATTTTATATCCAAGGAAATTAGATTTCTAATTTTTGATTAGTAAATGTGCACAATCAGCAACATCTGGGAATTCAGAGGTCCTAATCTAGACCCAATGAATCTTACTATCTATGACTGGAGCCCAAAATTATGCCTTTAAAAAAAATACATTAATGTATTTTTCTTCAGTTGGTTCTGACAGTAACACAACAGTGAGTTAAAATTTCTTTAATATTTGTTTGTTTCATAGTAAACTTAAATAATAAGCAAAACTTTGAAGATATTTATTCCTCAGGAAAGGGCTGTTAAGATGGCTTAAGTTCCCTTCCAAGGCAATTTTTAAAAAAACTCTATTACACAAATTTCAAAACACACTTACCCAAGCATAAGCAAAAGTACAGAAACATTAATGTATTTTCAAACAACATTAAGTAATTTATAAATAATATATTTCTCACAACAACCCTGTAAAATCAGGTGAGAAAACAGGTAGCACAAGTGTCATTCAGTAGAATGGATAAAACAACTGTGAGACATCTACACAATGGAATACTGGTTAGCTGTGAAAAAGAAGAAAGTTTTACCCTTTGTGACAGCTAGAATCAACCTGGAAAACAGCATGCTAAGTGAAATAAGCCAGTCAGAGAAAGACGTATACCATGATTTCACTTATACATGGAATCTAATGAACAAGCTGAACTAAAAGCAAACTAGAGAAAGACTCATAGACAGAGAGCAGAATAACAGTTAAGGCGGGGGGCAGAGACAGACCAGTAGGGGGTGGAGGGATTGAACAGAAAGGAAAAAGGACCCATGGACATGGACAACAGTGTGGTGATTATGAGGGGAAGGAGGGTATAAGGGGACTAAATGGTAATGAAAAATATACAGTAAAAAAAAAAGAAGTTTAAATCAACTGTTCAAAATAAAATGGCTTAGACATATTAATCAGCTATTAGTCACAAAGTTATTAAATTGCAGAGCTAGAATCTAAACCAAGAGCTGGCTTTCAGCATTCTTTCCATATTGACTTTACCACATTATTTTCTTTATCTTTAATTTGCAGTCGATTAACTGTAGTATGTTCAAATGACAACCAGCAAGCCAAAAATGCACTGTAACATAATTCAATTTCTATAATTTTTGACTATATTACTTTAAGAATACAGAAAAGAGAGTTTATCCTTATAGTTACATACAGCTCTAGTTCATTTAAAATGTTGTACAATATTTCAATGTACATATATATGGAGGGTGGTGAAGGCTGGTGACATACAGCTGGAACCCGCAGGGGTTAAGGAGATAGTTAAATAGTTAATCACAAGCTTTAGCCGTATGCACCTGTGACTTTCGCAGAAGAAATATTTATCATTTAGTTAGCCTGGGAAACGAAGCAATTATGCCTGCAGTTTTTCCCTGAGTCTGTGAAACGTCCTTGAGCTTTATCCAACTACCCCTTATAAAATAAACACAGAGACCATGTTCAGGGTCATTGTCTCTCCATCAGAGGATGATGTCCCCCGGGTCCCCACGTTTCCTTAAAGTGTCTGTGTCTGTGTTTTTCTCAATCTCCTGTCGCGCCCACCCTCCCAGGGACCTCCTCCCTGTGCAGGTCGCGGCACATATATATCACATTTTAAAAATTCTCCTATCGATTGATTTGATGCGGCTTTATAAATGTTGCTGCAGACACAGCCCCATGTATTTCTCTTTGTGTACATGTGCAAGAGTTTTTCTAGAACTGGGAGAACTGCAGAATAATAAGCACATAATTTTTTTAACAGATTCTGAAAGACATCTGGTTCAAGAACAGGTAATACATATAACTGTGCTTGAATGAGGCTTAGAAAATTTCCCCAAACACTAGCTTATTATGCTAACTTAGAGATCTAAAATCATTGGAACTGTCCCCAAGAGTGTTTTGCTTTCCAGCTTTTAAGGAATTATGCTAATATATAAAGCCTAGGCCTTTTGTAGAAATTAGCTTGTAAATCAATTTTAAAAATACGTAAGAGTTTTGAAGCACATAGAGTTAGATGATATAGCTGACTTCATTCCCCAGAGTAAAATAAGATTTCTGAAATTCAGAGTTTCATTATAGTGTGAAAGTGATGATTAAGTGAAGCTTCTTATTAAACAATCAACTATGGGAATAGATGTATGTATACATGGAATTAATAAGTATCCTATTTATTCTTTCCTGATACAGATATTTGTCTCTACATGGTTTACAGCCAAGTATTTAATCATAATTTATACTTAAAGATGGCAGTGCTGATTTATAGTTATGTTTTATGAATAATAAAAAAGATCATTAATCCCTGATTAAAACAACTTATTGTGCTATAGCTTTAACATAAATTTTATAGTTTTAATTAATTTTTGAGACAAAGTAAATATTTTCACCAAGGTATCTATATTGTAAAAGGAGAAAATAGTAGTAGTTAATGATTCTGTCTAATATTTGTAAGTAAAAACTTACCATACTATTCCTTGAGCTCCTGAGCCTATAGGTTTTAAGTTCTGGTATCGTTTCAGGACTGTGAATGTAGAATCTCCAATCTCTACACTATAAAAATTGCTGTCCCGCTTACTTCTGCTCATGGTGGCAAGCAATTAATTTAATGGCTTCATCCAAAGATTCACTGAGAAGCTGCAAAATGGAACAAAAGTTATTGTTAACAAAATGAATTTGTGTAATCTTAAAATTCAAGTTCTCACTCAGTTCACTAACAGTAACACCAACTGTAAGATCGTGTTAAAAGGGCTGCTTCATTTAAAAAAAAACCCAATTCGGAAAAAAAACAATTAGAAAGAAAAAGATATCACAGAGCCTGGTTAGCATCTGTTATACTTAAGGAAATGACCGATAGTTTAAAAACAAAACTGTACTAGAATAAACAGTTTCTCCAATCTAGAAGTCCCTGGTATTAATATGCATACATGTCTTAACTTACTGGAAAACTGGAAAAAACAGCAAATAACTATAATACAACATATTTTCAAGGTCACTTCCAGAGTATGAAATTTAAAACCAGTCCTTTTTGTGTGTTTATTATAGAGTACTGAAACCTTCATTTCTGTGAGAAATTGAAAATTTTTCATTTGAAAATAATTCACAATCTCATTTAGAGTGACATGGGAGGGAAAACAAATTTATATCCCAGTAAGCTGGTTAATACATATCACTCCTATCTAACAAACACAAAGCAACACAGTGTTATCACTGTAACAGAGCCCTTGACCCCCAACAGCAACATCTGGGAGTGATGCACACGTTGAAGTTGTAATGGTTGAAAGAGGTAGAAAAATAAGAAGATATACTATTATTTAAAAAATGAGAAAATATGAGAGAGTAAGAAGCATTTAGCGTATTAGGATACAAAACAATACTGTTCTGAACTGTTTGGGGCATCAAAAGCATGACCTAAGTTCTAAGCATAGTTCTTTACTACCACCTGTCTGATTAAAAGCCAGGGTAGTCTTTTTCTACCCATTTGAGTACTGGTTATTAATAAAACTATTATCCATCCTTACTAGACAAAAGTGGCGTATTGCAAAAGGCATATAGCAAGATAGTTTCAACCCTACTCTCCACATACCATAATAAACCAAGAAACCAGTTAGGTCTAAAGAGTTACTGTGTGTGCACATGCACATGCAGTTGCAAGACAATGCTAACAAAACAAAAGTAACATCCTGGTAAGAGTTACAAGACAAAGAATTAATTAAACAAATATAAAGTGCCTACCATGTAGAGGCTCACAAACTGAATTCTAATAGCTGAATTCTTGGAGAAGGGTAGAAGCCACAGGAAGTAGAGAACAAGAGAGTTGGAAGAGGAAAACTAATGAGCTACTGCAATAATTCAGATGAAAGAGAACATTACAATTAACAAGGATTCTTAGGTATGATGAAATTTAAAAATAAACAAAAACTAAACAGAAATGTCAAAACTATATAAACTTTACAAAAGAAGATAAATAAACTGAAAGTGATAGAAGAGTTAGATAAATTAAGGAAAGGCCCAGAGAAACATTTCCAAAATCAGTAACTAAACTAGTCATATAATATTCCAGAGAGGACTGTGTAGAATGACAAGTCTCACAAATTCTGCCTAAGCAGAGAGGGCTTAAAGAGGTAATGATTTAAACACTCAGCTACGCTCACAGATGAACAAGTACAGGTACTGGTAATCCAGGCCAGTTTTGTACCTTAACTTGAATTCCCTCCTTGTCTACTAGAGTAGGGAAACAGGGAGGAAGAGAAGTGGAACGAGAAATGGAGGAAAGTGTTGACTGTCAGGGCCTTCATCAACTATTCTACATATTTACCCAGGAAACTGGGTCTGCCCGTGGCTGGGAGACAATAATGGTGGGGTGGAATACAGAGCTGACAGTGTGTGTACCTCATGAGAGTAGTCAATTGTGTCTGCAGATAAGATTTTCTAGGCTTACACAGAAGACTGGCATTTCTCTCCTTTGGAAGATAAAGAGGGACCCTTGGTGCTTTACAGGAGTTTACTTACTGTTAGCAAAGCAGGGGACAGAAAGGCTGTGTTGCAGTTTTCCTACTTGCTGGAAATCAAAGAAAAAGCTTAGTAGATCCAGGATCATACACAGGCCAGGTTTCCCTTTTTTTAAAAAAAAATTTGTTTAATTTTTAAAATATTTTATTAATTTATTTTTAGAGAGAGGGGAAGTGGTGGAGAAAGAGAGGGAGAGAAACATCAATGTGAGAAAGAAACATGGATGAGTTGCCTCTCTCATTTACCCTGACCAGGGATTGAACCCGCAATCCAGGCCTGTGTGAACATGGGGGCCTTTCACTTGGTGGAACAACACCCAACCAACTGAGCCACACCAGTCAGGGCAGGTTTCCCTTTCCATTAAACGAATAACAATAGCAGTGAAAGGCTTCTCTCCGTTCTCAGAAAAGGGTGGCATACCAGCAGGAGTGGGGTCCCTGGAGAAGTCTGGACAGACCTGTGACAGCAGCTGTGCAGGACAGTGTGGAAGCAGCAGACAGGACCCAAGGTTAAGCAAGCAGCCCCAGCCACAGGTACCCTCCTCAGAAGCCACAGCTCCCATTCCTATGAACAGGAGATGGAGGGAACTCGACTGAAGCTCTATGCTAGGTACTGTGAATACAAAGGAATCAGCATCTGGATACTCACAGAGCTTGCATTTAAGACAAAATGGCTTGGTAAGAGCAATGAAGAAAAAATGGGAGCAAGTAAACACTAGTCTGAGCTCAGGAAAAGGTTCCTTCCCCTAGTGATGGAATAATATACATATAAATAAAATCATACAGCATGTAATTTTTTTCATTTGGCTTCTTTCACTTGCCTTAATGCTTTTAAGATTTACCTATGCTGCATTCCTTTTTATCACTGATCAGTATTCCATTGTGTGGACATACCATTTGGACATGTGGATTCTTTCCAGTTTTGTGGTTATGATAAATGATGCTAGTATAAACATTCACACATTTTTTTTATTTCATCTTGGGTAAATACCTAGGAGTGGGATATCTGAGTCCTATGTTTAACTGTATAAGAAACTGTCAAGTGTTTTCCAAAGTGGCCATACCATTTTTTATTCCTACCAGTAATGTATGAGAGCTCGAGCTGGTCCACATTCTTGTGACTGCTATTTAATTTTACCTATACTAGTGGGTGTATATTAGTATTTCACTGTGGTTTATATCTGCATTTGCTAATAACTAATGATACTGAGCATCTTTTGTGGGCTTATATGCTGGTCATATATTTTTTAGGTAAAGTAGATAATTAATTCTCTTGCCTATTCTGTCTTCTTGTTATTGAATTATAATACTTGTATATCCTAAATATACATCCTTTATCAGACGTTTTGCAAGAATTTTCTCCTAGTTGGTGGCTTGCCTTTCCATTTTCTTTTCAGTGTCTCAAAAAACATTTTTTTTTACTGTGATATAATTTTAGATTCATGTACAGGCTGCAAAAATGTATAGACTTCCCGGTTATTCTTCACCCAATGACAGCATTTGGAATAACTATAGTACCATTATCAAAATGAGAAAGCTGATACTGGTACAATACTATAACCAAACTTTAGTCAGATTTTGAGTTTTTATATGTGCTGACTGTGTAAATTTATGACATACATATATTAATGTAACCTCCACAACAATCAGGATACAGAACTTTTTCATCACCCCAAAGAGAGTCCTTCATGCTATCTCTTTATATAATTATATACTTCTGCCAACCCCACCCTTGGCAATTAAATTTTTTCAATGAAAAATTTTATACAAATGAAATCACATAATGTAAAATCTTTTGAGAATGCCTTTTTCCACTCTGTATAATGCCCTCCATATCCTCCCGACTGGTGGCATATCAAGAGTTTGTTCTTATTTTTACTGAATATTATTCTGATGTATGAATATAGTTTATCATCCATTCTTTTGGTCATTACAAATAAAGTTATTTACTATGAACCTCTATCAATTTTTGTCTGAAAATAAGCTTTCATTTCTTTAGGGTAAATATCCAGGAGAAGGATATGGCAACTGCATGTTTAACGTCATAAGTAACTGATAAACTCTTTCCTACAGTGGCTGTTTACACTTTGCATTCCCACCAGAAATGCATGAACAATCTAGTTTCCCCATTTCCAATCAACACTTAAAGACAATACTTTTTATTTCAGTCATTTTAGCAGACGTATAGTATCTCATCAGGGGTTTAATTTTGTATTTCTCTAACGGATAATAACATTAAATATCTTTTTGAGACTTCTGTAGGTAGATACACTTTGCCTCCTCGCACAACCAAAATAAGGACAACAACAAATTTGAAAACAAAAACAAGAATTACCAGAAAATCTAACTGTCTGGAAGTCTGACAACCAAGGGGTTAAAGAAGAAACATTCACTCAGACTGTTAGGAAGGACAGAGACAGGCAGCCAGGGCAGTCCCACATTTGCATGCAGATAAACCAGGAGGAACAACTAGAGAGCAAGACAGACCGGCAACTGAGGGTTCCAGTGCGGGGAAATAAAGCCTGAAAACCTCTGGCTCTAACTTGTGGGGGTTGCAGTGGCAGGAGAAACTCCCAGACTCTCAGAAGAGTTTGTTGGAGAGACCCACAGGGTCCTAGAACATACACAAATCCACCCACCCAGGAATCAACACCAGAAGAGATCAATTTGCTTGTGGGTAGAGTGAGAAGTGACTGAAAGCTGTCTGAGAGTCAAGCAAGCAACATTATTCCCTCTTGGACACCTCTCCCACATACAGTGTCACAATGCAGCAACATGGGTTGCCCCAACCTGGCAAATACCTAAGGCTCTGCTCCTTACAACTTGTAAAAGGCGCACCAAGACAAAAAAAATATGGACCAAATGAAAGAACAGATCAAAGCTCCAAAAATAGAACTAAGTGATGAAGAGATAGCCAACCTATCAGATGTAGAGTTCAAAACACTGGTAATCATGATGCTCACAGAAATGGTTGAGTGTGGTGGCAAAATAAAGGAAAAAATAAAGGCTATGCAAAGTGAAATAAAGAAAAATATACAGGGAACCAACAGTGTAGGGAAGGAAACCGGTACTCACATCAACCATTTGGAGCAGAAGGAAGAAATAAACATTCAATCGGAACAGAATGAAGAAACAAGAATTCAAAAAAATGAGGAGAGACTTAGGAACCTCCGGAACAGCTTTAAACGTCTGAATCACAGGGGTGCCAGAAGGAGAAGAGGAAGAGCAAGAAATTGAAAACTTGGTTTGTTCCCGGGTTTCGGCAAAAAAAAAAAACCAAAAAACTGAAAACTTATTTGAAAAAAATGATGAAGGAGAGCTTCCCAATCTGGCAAAGGAAATAGACTTCCAGGAAATCTAGGAAGCTTAGAATGTCCCAAACAAGTTGGACCCAAGGAAGCACACACCAAGGCACATCATAATTACATTACCCAAGAATAAAGATAACGAGAGAATCTTAAAAGTAGCAAGAGCAAAGGAGAGAGTTACCTACAAGAGTTCCCATAAGACTATCAGTTGATTTCTCAAAAGAAACCTTGCAGGCATGAAGGGGCTGGAAAGAAGTATTTTAAGTCATGAAAGGCAAGGACCTACATCCAAGATTACTCTATCCAGCAAAGCTATCATTTAGAATGGAAGGGCAGATAAAGTGCTTCCCAAATAAGGACAAGTTAAAGGAGTTCATCATCACCAAGCCCTTATTATATGAAATGTTAAAGGGACTTATCTAAGAAAAAGAATAAAAATATGAACAGTAAAATGACAACAAACAGCTGAATCTAAAAAAAAAAAACTATCACAACTATCAACAGCTGAATCTAAAAAAAAAAAAAACCTAAGCAAACAACTGGAACAGGAAGACACAGAAATGGAGATCACATGGAGGGTTATTAGTGGAGAGGGGGAGGGAGGGGAATGAGGGAAAAGGTATAGAGAATAAGAAGCATATTGGTAGGTACAAAATAGACAGGGGAAATTAAGAATAGTGTGGGAAGGGTCCCGGTTCGATTCCCCATCAGGGCACATGCCTGGGTTGCAGGCCGGGTCCCCAGTGAGGGCCATGTGAGAGGCAACCATACATTGCTGTTTCTCTCTGTCTCCCTCCCTTCCCCTCTAAAATAAATAAATAAAATCTTAAAAAAAAAAAAAAGAATAGTGTGGGAAATGGAGAAGCCAAAGAACTTATACATATGACTCATGGACATGAACTAAGGTGGGGAAATGCTGGTGGGAGGGGTGGTGCAGGGCAGAGGGGAATAAAAGGGAGAAAAAACTGGACAACTGTAAAAGCATAAGTGATAACTATATTTAAAAATTTAAAAAATAAAAACAAAAATATAAATTCTATGTATCAAAGACTGGCTTAAATATGATCTTCATGAAGCCCTTTCCATTCAAAATAGCTTGAACCTAACTTCTCATCTAAACTACTTTGCTGAATATTTAAATACGCAGATTTTAATACCAGACTCTGATCTTTCTGGAGGCAAGAACTGTTTCCTACACCTTATATTCCCAAAACATGCCTGCTCTTTGTAGAGTAGCAATTTAATAAATAACTTCTACAAATATTAACTAGAATATGAATTTTCAAAAATAACAAATACTATAATATATTGTTCTGTTTATTTTCACCAGTGCTTTCCTTCATTAGCAGAAAGAAAAACATTTGAATTAGGTTTTTATGACTCCTCCAGGTTTATTTTTGTAATGTCTATACAAAGAACAAGACTCTACTGCTGGCACCTCTATAAAATGGTTGGTATGGCGAGCCTAAATGTAGAGATAAACTTAATACTTATATATAAAGTACTTAGCGAAAACAGAGTGAATTCAATGCAGTCAAAACAGCCAGGCCTCACAATGGAACATTCAGGCAATGCCAGAGAGTTCAGAAATCAAGACGGCTCTAATCATCAGGTAATCTTGGCAGTAAGAAGTCACTGGGGAGATTTGGAGCTCATCTATCTTTACTCATCTTGCTCGTGTGGCTACCAACAGCTCCCATCTGTGAAAGTTAATTTTATGGGTCATCTCGGCCACAGGACTCCTTACTGGGTGGTGTGCAAGCAGTACAAAATCTGTGGCGTAGTGGTTCTTCTATAAAGAGGTAGTAGAACCATATAAGCAGTGAGCCAGCCCAGACCTGAGGCACACACGGGAGGGCCCAGGCTGAGACAGGCTGATCATGCTGCAATCACTGTTGTCATTTGCACCACATTAAGAAAACTAGAACACTCTGGCTGGTGTAGCTCAGTGGATTGAGCGCGGGCTGGGAACCAAAGGGTCCCGGTTCAATTCCCAGTCAGGGCACATGCCTGGGTTGCAGGCCAGGTCCCCAGTGAGGGCCATGTGAGAGGCAACCATACATTGCTGTTTCTCTCCCTCTCTTTCTCCCTCCCTCCCCCTCTCTCTAAAAATAAAATAAATAAAAATCTTAAAAAAAAAAAAAAGAAAACTAGAACTTTATTGTCTCTCAAGATATTAAAGGAAAATTCTTTTGTAATCTTGTAATTGAGATTACAGATTGAACAGACAGATAATGGAAAAGAGCACTGGTTGTCTTTTAAAATTGAGGAGGGAGGATGGGGACGGGGTCCTGTTGGATTAAAACACAGCTCCCAAAAGAAAATGTCTAACCAGAAAGTTCCCAGTTATTTACCCTCATTTTTACACTCTTAATAGGATTTTTCACACTGATTCCCATTGCAACCATAAACCTAGAGAGTCATACTACTTCCCTTTCTTCTCATTCAAGTTCAATAAGAATTTGATACCAAATCTCTTCTTTTGCTCCCTTTTACAAAGGACTTCTCAAAAGAGATGTCATTAAAGCACCAAAGGAAAACAAAAGGGAAATAAGGAAAACTACACCATACCAAGGTTGCATCACAAATTTATTTAGGGGATTTCAAGATGGTGGCAGAGTATATGGGAGCTACACTCACCTCCTCCCAAAACCAAACCGGAGTTATAAATAAATTAAAGAACAATCATCCTAAATAACCAACTGAAGACTAGCTGAAGAGGAAGCTTAGAACCAAGGATTTACAGAACAAGCCACACTGAGACTGGTAAGAAGGGTGGAGGCACAGAAAAGCCTGGCCTTGCTCCCATGGGCAGTGGCTCAGATTCCTGAGAAACATCTCAGTTCAGGGGTTCCCCCTGAGACGTGTAGAGTATCTACCCCTGGCTGGGCTCCCTAAACAGAGTACCGGAGATGGGAAGAGGTGCACACATAATATCTGGCTGTGAAATCACCAGGGAGTCATTCACCAGAAAGAGATGAGAGTCCCCTAGAGACACAGGTACCATCTTAAAGGGCCAACACACAAAATTTGGTTTCCAGCCACTAACCCTGGGCTCTGGAGGGAGAGTGAACTGATGTAGAGTCATGTGAGGACAAAAAACAAAAACAAAAAAAACAACACACAAAGACATAGAGGCTAAATAACATGTTACTAATCAATGAATGGATTGACAAGGAGATCAAGAAATAAATCAACATACCTTGAAAAAATGTAAATGTGAACATAACAACCAAAATCTGTGTGACATAGCAAATGCAGCCCTAAGAGGAGAATTCACAGCATTACAGGCCTACTTCAAGAAAAAGAAAAAAATCTCATATAAATGATCTACTTTAGGACTTCCAGTCAAGATGTACACACAGCTTGCCTAATCCTACAACCACACCAAAATTACAACTAAACCACAGAACCACCATCATGCAGAACTATCAAAAATTGAGCTGAATGGAAGACCTACAGCTACAGAATTAAAGAACAAACTATATCATGGCTGGTAGGAGGGATGGAGATGAGGAACGGGCTGGTTCCACCACACCCACATGTGGCAGGTAAAAACCAGCAGGGACATCTCAGGACTGAAGGGTGTTAGCCCCACAACACGAACCCGAGTCCAGCATTCCAGTGCCAGAAAGAGAAGTCTCCATAACTTCTGGCTGTAAAAACCAGTGGGGATTGAGGCTTTGGCAGAAAGAAACTGCTGGAATTCCTGGAAGATTCTCTTAAAGGGCCTATGCTCAGACTTACTCACTCTGAGCTCCAGCATAGGAGCAGTAGATTGAAAGGCACCAGAGACATATGGGGAGGAACTGTACTGTCTGGCATCAGGGCAAGAACTGGGGGGCAGCTTTCTCCCAGACAGAAATGCTGGCAGAGGCACTGTTCCTTTTCTGAGCTTTCCCCCAACAGAGCCATCTAGATGGCAGGCTGGCTCCATATTGGCAACTCCACCAACCTGGCTCACATTGTTTGTCCCACCTAGTGATTCCCTGATGCCCTACCAACAAACTTGCTGGCCACGCAAGCTGTTTCCACTGGTTTTTCCATACAAATGGCTTGTCTTGGCCCATGCTTTAGGTGTTCCTAAATTCTCTCAAACTAGTAGCAGCTACCGTCAGTGAGCCCCACATCTCTCGCTAAGTTGCCCCACACTTGGCACTAGCAGTGGCCAGCCTTGGTTCCCAGCTTGGTTTTGCCGGGGCACCTCTAAGCCTGGCACAAATAGCAGCCATCTGAAGATCACTTTGTAGCTTATGCTGTGTGACACTAGACAGAATGCAGGTGGTGGCTGACCTCAGACATATCAAGGGCAATCAAAGCTCAACTACAATAGGAGGGGCACACAGTAGGCACATCTTGAATACCAAGTCTGGGTAATATGGGAGGCTGTGCCACTGAACCCTACCAGACACCTACTACATGAGGCCACTCTCCCAGGCTTGAGAGACTAGCAGCTCTACCTAATAGATAGAAATGAACACAGGGAGGATGCCAAAATAAGGAGACAAAGAAACATGGCCCAAATGAAAGAAGACAACAAAACTACAGAAAAAGAACTAAACAAAATGGAGACAAACAAGCTACTAGATATAGAGTTCAAAACTCTTGTTTATAAGGATGCTCAATGAACCTAGGGGAAGAGCAGATGAACTCAGAGAGAACTTCAACAGCATAAAAAAAAAGAACCATAAAAAGAAACCAGTTATAAATGAAGGATACACTAACTGAAGTGAAGAACAATTTACACAGAATCCACAGTGGAGTAGATGAAGCCAAGAATCAAATCAGTGATTTGGAATATAGGAAGCCAAAAACAACCAATCAGACCAGCAAGAAGAAAAGAGAATCCAAAAAATATGAGGATAGTGTAAGGAGCCTCTGGGGCAACTTCAAGTGTACTAACAGTTGCATTATGGGGGTGCTGAAGGAGAGAGAAGGAAACAATTGGGAACCTATTTGAAAAAATAATGAAAGAAAACTTCCCTAACATGGTGAAGATAATAGACATACAAATCTAGGAAAGGCAGAGTCCCAAACAAGATGAACTCAAACAAACTCACTCTAAGACACATCATAATTAATATGCCAAAGGTTAAAGACAAAGAAAGAATCTTAAAAGCAGCAGAAGCAAAGCCGTTAGGCCCGGCTGGTGTAGCTCAGTGGACTGAGCGCGGGCTGGGAACCGAAGGGTCCCGGTTTGATTCCCAGTCGGGGCACATGCCTGGGTTGCGGGCCAGGTCCCCAGTGAGGGCCATGTGAGAGGCAACCATACATTGCTCTTTCTCCCTCCCTTCTCCTCTCTGTGAAAATAAATAAATAAAATCTTAAAAAAAAAAAAAAGGCAAAGCCGTTAGTTATCTACAAGGGAACACTCATAAGACTCTCAGCTGATTTCTCAAAAGAAACTTTGCAGGCTCCTCTGGCCAAAAAGGAGGTGTAAATAGAAATGTTTCGCCTCCTCTCACAACCATAAGAAGGATAACAACCAATCTAAAAAGAAAAAACAATGAGAACAGCCAGAAAATTGAACTGTAAGGAAGCCTGACAACCAAGGAGTTAAAGAAGAAACATTCATCCAGGCGAGTAGGAGGGGTGGAGATGGGGAGACGGGGAGATGGGGTGGGGTGGAGAGAATGTGTGACAAGGCAGCGTCCATCAGAACAGGCAGTCCCACATTTGCATGTGGATAAAGACCAGGAGGGACGATGGTTGGGGAGCGAGCAATCCCAACCCCAGGACAGATTGCATAACCCAGGGTTCCATCACCAGGAGGATAAAGAGCATCATAACCACTGGCTGTAAAATCCTGTGGGAGTTGTGGCAGAGAAGAAACTGCCAGTCTCTCAGGAGAGTCCGTTTCAGGGGCCCACAGCATCCTAGAATGTACACAAGCCCACCTACCCAGAAATCAATACAAGGGCAGCTGCTGGAAAGGTGCCAGTCATTTGTGGGAAGAAGGGGAAGTGACTGAAAGCACAGTGAGAGCCAAGCAAGGCATCGTTCCCTCTCTGACCCCTTCCCTACAGACAGCACCACAACTTGGCAAAGCAGTTTCCCTGGTCCTGGGAAATAGCTAGGCTCTACCCTTTACAAGGTAACAGGTGTGCCTAGACACAGATATATGGCCCAGTGAAAGAACAGATCTAAACTCCAAAAAAAGAGAACTAAACAAAACCAAGATAAGCAACCTATCAGATGCAGAGTTTAAAATACTGTAATCAGGATGCTCACAGAAACGATTCAGTACAGATGCAAAATAAAGGAAGAAGTAAAGGCTACACAAAGTGAATTAAAGAAAAATATACAGGGAACCAAAATGAAGGGAAGGAAGCTGGGACCTAAATCAATGATTGGGAACAAAAGGAAGAAATAAACATTAATCCAAAGCAAAAAGAAGAAATAAGAATTTTTAAAAAATGAGGAGAGGCTTAGGAACCTCTGGGACAACTTTCAACTTACCAACATCTGAATCATATGGGTGCCAGAAGGAGAAGAGGAAGAGCAAGAAATTGAAAACTTATTTAAAAAAAGAATGAAAGAAAACTAACCCAATACAGTGAAGGAAACAGACATAAAGGTCCAGGAAGTTTGGAGAGTCCCAAACAAGTCGGACCCAAGAGGACCATACCAAGACACACCATAATTAAAATGCCAAAGGTTAAAGATAAAGACAGAATCTTAAAAGCAGCAAGAGAAAAGAAGAGTTACCTCAAAGTAGTTCCCATAAGACTCTTAGCTGATTGATTTCTCAAAAGAAACCTTGCAGGCAAAGAAGGGACTGGGAACAAGTAGCCAAAGTCATCTAAAGCAAGGACCTACATCTAAGATTACTCTATCCAACAAATCTATCATTTGAAAGATAGAGAGCTTCCAAGACAAAGTAAAGCTAAAAGAGTTCATCATCACCAAGCCCCTTATTATATATGTTAAAGAGACTCATCTAAGAAAAAGAAGACCAAAACTATGAACAGCAAAATGATAACAAATTCACAACTATCAAAACCTGAACCTAAACAAAAACAAACTAAGCAAACAACTAGAACAGGAACAGAATAATAGAAATGGAGATCATATTGAGAGTTATCAGCAGTGTGAGGGAAAGAGGAGAATGGGGAAAAAGGTACAGGGAATAAGAAGCATAATTGGTTGGTACACAATAGACAGGGAGAGAGGTTAAGAATAGTATAGGAAATGGAGAAGCCAAAGAACTTATATGCACAACCCATGGACACAAACTAAGGCGGGGGGATTGCTGGAGGGAATGTGGGTACCAGGCATAGAAGTACAAATAAGAAAAAAATGGGTCGGACTTCCGGCAAGATGGCGGCGTAGGTGGACGCACTCACCGCCGGCACATCCAAAGTGTCTAAACAACAAACGCAGTAGCGAAAAATTAAACAACCAGAACAAACAGAATCAAACTGAAGGGAAGTCTGACACCCAGGAGGTAGAAGAAGACGAACATCCAGGCCAATAAGCGGGGCAGAACCAAGTGGAGGAGCGGAGTGAGAGGCAGCTCTCACGGAGGGACTCACGCTGCCAGTGCCTGAACAGGGCGCAACCCCCAAACAACAGGAGAATCCCGCAAGCCCGTGACGCTGCCGGAGAGAGGCCAGGGCTGAGCCAGCAGAACCCAGTCTGGCAGAAAAGACGGTGGGGAACTGGGGAGCGGAAGAGTGACGGGAGCCCGCAGTGATCAGGGGTAGGCGGTCGCCATTGCTTCCTCAGGCCCCGCCCCCAGAGGCAACATCTCCCAAAAAGCGACCCAGGTTGCTGGCACCGGTGAGCCGACAAGTGCACTGAGATAGAAAGAATGAAAATGGCCAAAATGAAAGATCAGAACAAATTACAACTAACGGATGACGACATAGTCAACCTATCAGACGCGCAGTTTAAAATGCTTGTAATCAAAATGCTAACAAAACTGGAAGATAGGTGGACGCAAATAATTGAACAGATGAAGAATACAATAAGGATAACGGAGGAAGATTTACAGGGAACCAACAGGGAAAAAAAGGAAGCTGGGACTCAAACCAATGGGGTGGACCAGAAGGAAGAAACAAGAATTCAAAAAAATGAGGAGGGTCTCTGGAACCTCAAGGACATTTGTAAACGACCCAACATCCAGATCATAGGGCTGCCAGAAGGACAAGAGGAACACCAAGAAATTGAACGTTTTTTTGAACAGATAATCAAGGAAAACTTCCTAGATCTGGCAAAGGAAATAGGCTTCCAGGAAATCCAAGAAGCTCAGAGAACCCCAAAGAAGCAGGACCCAAAGAGGAACACACCAAGGCACATCATAATTACATTACCCAAGGTCAAGAATAAGGAAAGAATCTTACAAGCAGCAAGAGAAAAGGAGACAGTTACCTACAAAGGAATCCCCATAAGACTGTCGGTGGATTTCTCAAAGGAGACCTTCCAAGCAAGAAGGGGCTGGAGAGAGATATTTCAAATCATGAAGAGCAAGGACCTACAACCAAGAATAATCTATCCAGCAAAACTTTCATTTAGAATGGAAGGGCAGATAAAGTGCTTCTCAGATAAGGTCAAGTTCAAGGAGTACATCATCACGCAACCTCTACTATATGAAATGTTAAAAAGTTTCGTATGAGGACTCAGGAGCAAAGGCACCGAGGCCAGATCAGCTACCGGGGAATTCAGATCAGTCACAGCCAAGACGCTTGTGAGGTAAGCAAGCAAAATACAACCAGAGAAACAAAATAGAACCAGAGACATTGAAGTTTAGAACATTCTGGCAGTAACCAGAGGGGAGG